>CAKOGF010000066.1:0-92405 GCA_933228935.1 Pemphredon lugubris
TTGAGTATGATATATGGGATAACAGGGGTGACAAATATAGAGGAGTTAAATATATTAATAAAAATAAATGACGACAGCCGTCATCTAATAATGACGAAGGTATTAATTACAGTAGGATTATTATTTAAAATAGGAGCAGCTCCCTTTCATAATTGGTTAGCGGATGTAATAGATGGAGTACCGACTGCGATATCAGCATGGTTAGCGGTGGTATCAAAGATATCAATAATAATAATATTATTAATATTATATAATGCTATATTAATAAAAATAAACACCAGTGGTGGTGGTCCGATAATAATATTAAGTATAATATTATGCTTTATAGTAGGAAGTTTAGTAGGGATAATACAATCTAGGATAAAAACATTATTAGCTTATAGTAGTATAGCCCATGCGGGGTATATATTAATAGGGATAATAGTAAATAATAATCTAGGATTAACAGGTTTAATATTTTATATGGTACAATATTCTTTAACGGCATTAAATATATTTATGATAATAATAGCCTATGGTGAGGTAAAAGGGGCATCGATAGTAAAAATATCACAATTAAAAGAAATCCCTAACACGTGATTAGCGATAAGTTTAGCGATAAGTTTATTTTCATCTGCAGGGATTCCACCGTTTATAGGATTTTATGCCAAACTTAATATATTATACTCGGCTCTAGATACAGGTTTTTACTTCATAACAATAATCGCCATACTAACCAGTATAATAAGTGGTTATTATTATATAAAAGTAATAAAAGTAATATATTTTGAGGGGGAGTGATGTAGGGTTGGAACCGCCAATGAAGTACGGGGGGCGATATCAGAAAATTATTCAATAATAATAGCCATGATAAGTTTAGTGATAATATTATTCATCCTCAGTCCCGAGTGACTATATAATAGTATTCAGATGATATGCTAGCGGGGTTGAGGTAAAAATGACCAGTTAGAGCGGGGGGGAACCCGGCAAACTAGTAGATTCCGGGGTAACACCCATCTATCACAACTTAATAACATTATGAAACGAGAGAGGGTGAATCCCTAATTCACTGAATAACTTCCAGAATTTATAGAGTCAGGGGGCCTACCATGATATTAGGACTGGCGGATCGGCACGCTCCAGCCCCATAATATACAATGCACAATAGTTTATTAATAAGGGCATTTCGAGTGGCCTTCAATATTGATATGAATTGGTAGGAGCTTAGCCGCTAGCGTAACCAGTAGCGATATTGGCTCTATATCTATTCAGCGAATGAATTAGCCCCTCACGGTTCATATCGTGAGGGGGGGCGCGAGGCGAGGGGTGGAGAGATGGTTCACTAGAGTTTCGTCATAGCTAAATAGAATAGCTAGTGTAACTGGGAAGGCGCCACCCTCCCTATTTGGTGCTCCGCGTTAGGTCTCGGGATAGGTATGCTAGCCTCGGTAGATCTTACCCCCCGCATTTGGTCCCCCCCTCACGGTTCATATCGTGAGGGGGGGGGCGAGGCGAGGGATAAGGGACAGGGTTAGGGTATCCTAAAACCAGTCAAGAGAACCGGGGACAATAAGCCTAGCATATTAACCACTGCAGAGATGGCTAATATATTATAAACCCGAGGCTGTGCCGGGTCCAAGCTAAATGGCGCGGAGGGGTGGAAGAGGCGGATATGATGAAATAGGTAAACATGACATATTTAGGATATGTTGGGAAACTTTGTAGGTTCGAGTCCTGCTATCCGTAAGAGGTTAATAGTTCAATGGTAAAATAATGATCTTCAAAATCAAAGTTTTAGGTTCGAGTCCTAATTAACCTGGCGTACATAAAACGACACGCGGGGTAAAAACGACAGGGGGATCAGCCTAACAAAAATGTTAGAGTCTGCCAAAATTATAGGATCAGGAATAGCAACGATAGGTTTAGCCGGTGCGGGTGTGGGTATAGGTTTAGTGTTTGCCGCTCTAATAAATTCAACATCTAGAAATCCTTCATTAAAAGGACAATTATTCAGTTATTGTATTTTAGGTTTTGCTTTAACTGAAGCTATAGGCCTTTTTGCAATAATGATGTCATTCTTATTATTATATGCCGCTTAATATGAGACGGTAGATATGAGACGATATAAGGGGCTAGCCTGCTTAATAGGATAACGATCTGGCAGTCCTCTACCCCCCTCAAGGGGGGACCCTTCGTCTCGGGAGAGGGGGGCTAGGGCCTATCGCCATGCCAAGGCGGGTGGTAGACCCCCCCTCACCCGGAGGCTCCCCCCCTCACCTCCCGGAAGGCTCTGTTGACCCCCCCTCACCTTCCCGGAGGCTCAACAGAGCCTTCCGGTGAGGGGGGGGAGCCTCCGGGTGAGGGGGGGTCAACGCCTTCCGGTGAGGGGGGGGGCGAGGAGGTGGAAATTCGGAGGTGAATGAAGCACCGCGCCTAGCGGCGAGGAGGCTAGAGGAGGGTGCCGAGGGGAAAAGGCACTGGCTAGTACCTAGGTACCGTTCCGTATCGTATCCTCGCTTTGCTTGCCCCCCTCGCCCTCTTCGTCCCGCTCGTGTTCCTTGCCTCGCCTTGTCTCGCCTCGCCTTGCCCGCCCCGCCCCCCCGGGCTCCCGGCCTGGCTAGGAGGGCCTCTAACCTAGAGGGGGAGGGCGAGGAGTGAAAGGAGACGGTAGAGGGCGATGGAAGAGGGAGTTGAAGAGTAAAAACTCACATGCCACAATTAATACCCTTGCACTATGTTAATCAAGTAACTTATCTTTTTATAGTATTGATATTACTTTTAATCATTACCTCAAAACTAATATTACCACTTTTCCCACGAAGGGTGGAGATGATTGAAACTTTAATGAATAGAAGATAAGGATCGTCGTACCTGGCGTGAGGTTTATGAAACAATCAAAAGAATAGGGGCGATGATAGCTAATAATAAAATAAGGCTAGATAAAAGAAACCAAAGTGAGAAACTAGTAAAAAGGGGGTAAGCAAAAGAAGTTAAATGATGTGAGTTGTTAAATAGCGAGGTTCAAGAGGAAAGAGTGAGGGGCGAGAAAAAGAAAAAGGTAAAAGCATCTGCGAAGTAAGCCCGGGCTGGGGAGCTATACAAGTAAAAAACCGTAATAGCAGTAGCAACTGGCAATAAACTAGGGAAAACCTGATGGGGGAACAATTTGAGATAAATCATCATGACAACGAACAGGAATAAAATAGCGATGGCCCCGACATAAATTAGTAGATAAGTTAAACCAAGGAAACCGATACCTAACAATATTAAATAAGAGGAAGAAAAACAAAATAAAGAGATAAGACCTAGAACTGCGTAAACGGGGTTAGAGCAAGAGATAGTAAGGAAAGTGGCGAGGATGCTCAAGATCATAAAAAAATTCGTCATGGCATAGGGAAAATTAGTCAATGAAACAAATAACCAACAGGAAACCCGGGGGGATCGGCAAATATAATTTAAAGGTAGAATAACAGTATGTGAAATTGAAAGAATAGGTTCAAATCCTATTATTTGCCAGACTAGATAACATACAAGGGAATGTATTAGATTGCAAATCTAAAAAGGAGTGTTCGACTCACTCTCTAGTCTGCGAATTGAGATCGGTGGTAGATTATCTGCCTTCCAAGCAGTATGGTATGGGTTCGAATCCCATAATTCGCTCTCGCGATCGCCAAAGGCGGTATAGTTTAAAGTAAAACACTCATTTCATAAGTGAGAGATAAGAGTTCAAAGACTTTACCGCTAACTCGTTTAGCTAAATTAGGATAAAGCTTTAACCTTCTAAGTTAAAGATTATAGGTTCAAATCCTATAACGAGTAGGATTTGTAGCTTAAAGAAAGTGTTTCCTTGTCGAGGAAAAGGTTGCCGTTTCGAAGACGGTCAAATCCGGGAAACTCCGAGTGACACCGGCAGAGAAAGAATTAGATCAAAGGCAGAGAAAGAAGTGGATGTAAAAACCAACTCCATCAGGGGAAAAAGGCTTAAAAAACAGTATTCGGGTTAACGACCTTGGATGTAGCCAAACAGGTTAAGGCATCATAGTTTGAGTATGACAATGTAGGTTCAAGTCCTGCCGTCCAATGCTTTGGTAACTCAAAGGTAGAGTAACAAATTGAAAATTTGTCAGTATTGGTTCAATTCCAATCCAAGGCGGGCCGAATTAGCTTAATGGCAAAGCCTACGTTTTGTAAACGTAAAAATAAGTGTTCGACTCATTTATTCGGCAGTCTGGGTTAGGCGCGGGGTCAGGACTAGGAAGAAGAATTGAAGTGTAACCCTCAGGCAATGATCGAGATACTCTCATTAATAATTCCTTTATTAGTTTCAATAGCTTATTTAACTTTAGCGGAAAGAAAACTCATGGGTTCAATGCAAAGACGATTAGGTCCAAATAAGGTAGGGATACTAGGTCTATTACAGCCATTTGCCGATGGTTTAAAATTAGTGATAAAAGAAACGATTATCGTATCACAAGCTAATAAAATAATCTTTTTCTTGGCTCCCTATATAACATTGGTATTTGGTTTCTTGGCTTGAGGTGTCATTCCATTTACTAGAGGGATAATAATAGAGGATATAGGTTATAGTACATTATATATATTATTGATAACGGGGATAGGGGTATTAGGGATAATATTAGCAGGTTGGTCAGCTAATTCGTTTAGGATTAAATAAAATAAACAATATGCTAAGAAAATAGAAAAAGAATTAGCAGGCAAGAGATTCCTCAATGATCAGACGTTTATGAAATAAGCTTATTTAAGGATCTCAATTATACAAGGAGAATAGAATTGGCTAAACTAACTCGACCTTTATTAGGAATAAGTTTTATTATATATTCAGACTATAACTCAGATATGAACGGTGAATTAATATATAGTTTTTCAATATTAACTAGGAAGTCACGGGGGGTAGTCATATTAAGTATAAATTGAGACCATATATGAGTAATTCAAGAAATGATCTCGTGATTAATTAAAGATGTAATCTTATGGATTAACAGGGCTAAATATGCAGTATTAGGGTCGTTAAGGACCACCGCCCAGTTAATATCTTACGAGGTAGTAATAGGCTTAATGGTAATAATGGTGGTGATGCTAAGTGATGGGTTGAGTTTAATATCAATCATAGAAGCACAAAAACATATCTGGAATATAATACCAGTATGGCCTATATATATCATATTCATGATATCAGCGATAGCAGAAACAAATCGAGCCCCGATGGACTTACCTGAAGCTGAATCAGAGTTAGTGGCAGGTTTTCAAACCGAGCACTCAGCCTTATCTTTTGCTTATTTCTTTTTAGGTGAGTATGGGAATATAATATTAATTTGTACCATCACGGCCAATTTCTTTTGGGGGGGTTATAGTATAGGCGGAATTAATTCGGCTTTAATATTAGGCTTAAAAGTATCGATGCTTTTATTTGTCTTCATCCTCTGCAGGGCTACTTATCCTAGGCTCAGATTTGACCAATTAATGAGTTTAATGTGAACAGGATTATTGCCACTAGTACTAGGGTATTTTGTATTAATCTCTAGTATAATGGTTATTATTACCAACTGGTAGGCGAGCCTACGGACGGTAGACCCCCCCTCACCCGGAGGCTCCCCCCCCTCACCTCCCGGAAGGCTCTGTTGACCCCCCCTCACCTTCCCGGAGGCTCAACAGAGCCTTCCGGTGAGGGGGGGGAGCCTCCGGGTGTGGGGGGGTCAACGCCTTCCGGTGAGGGGGGGGGCGGGACGGATCGGGAGCCCGGTCCAGGTCGGGGAGAGTTTAGTGGTTAACGCTGACCTAACATAAGATCAAGATCTTCACCTTGGTAAGGGGGGCAGGGTGATAGGTTAGGGGGACAAAGTAAATTCCCCTCCTCGTCCAGGTCCCCCCGCAGGGGACACCCCCCGCCCGAACTCGGTAGAGTACGCCCCTACGTTCTTAACTTAAAGGATAAAGTGTTTACCTTCGAAGTAAAACATAATCGTTCGACTCGATTAGAACGTATCCGCCGCGTGACCCGATCCGGGACCGTCTCGCCTCCCCTCTCGCGCCCCCCCTCACCCGGAGGCTCCCCCCCCTCACCTCCCGGAAGGCTCTGTTGACCCCCCCTCACCTCCCGGAAGGCTCTGTTGAGCCTCCGGGTGAGGGGGGGGAGCCTCCGGGTGAGGGGGGGTCAACGCCTTCCGGTGAGGGGGGGGGGTGCCCCGCCTCCCTTAGTCCAGGGTTATAACTTAATGGCAAAGTGCTTGGCCGATAACCAAGCGAAAATGGTTCGATTCCATTTAATCCTAGTGGTTGCTCTACCGTCCCAACCCTCAATTAGCACTCTATCAACCTCCCCGGTCTCGAGTTCAACCACCAATGCAAGGGGGTAAAAAACATGTCATCCAGTCCCCAGGCCTCTTGTCACCCCCCCTAGGAGGTTAGGGGCGGAGTTAATTGGCCTTAAGGATACGGCTGCCTCCGTCGAAGACTCTTTGGGTTGGTTTGTAGGCAGCAACTTGACTATCAGAGGTATAAGTACAAAAATAGAGGCAGGCGGTTTAAAATTAAGTGAGAAATATCCAAGGAAACTCCATAAAAATAAATAATGTTAGTGATATTTATCTGGGCTTTAAATTAGGTTGAGCGACGCATACCTTACCCTCGCATCGCGCCCTCACGATATGAACATATCGTGAGGGGGGGGGCGAGGAGTGGATAAATGAAATAATAGTCTATGGGCTCGAGTATTTAGATTCTTAGGTGGGGTATCAATAATCACTTGTACAGGTAGGGGTTTTATCCCTTCAAATATGATAATCTGGGTAATACCGAGGGCGATTTTATTTATTACCTACTTAACATATATATTAAAAGATTTATATACATTAGAAAATTATTAAAAAGTGGTCAAATTATAAAAATTCACCGGTTAATAAATTAATAACCATTTCAATTAAAGGGGTAATTTGTTTAAGAGGTCTGTGCGACAAAGGATTGTATTTTGGTTCTGGGCTGGGGCTAGGCTTAGGGGTGATCAAATTCTTACCAGCCAAAATCGTCGTCCAATATTTACTCCCCTAGCTGGTCGTATTTTAGACTCTACTTTAAACGGCTTAGGTTTCCCCCTAATTTGGACCCTCAAATAATAGAATTGAAAGATAAGGTGGCCGAATTAGCGGCGAACCGGCAGAAAAAAGTTGGAGTCTATAATTTCAGACATATATGAGATGAAGGGTACTAGTGATAACGAATTTACACTAGCTGAACGATTTGGAGGGTAAATTAATCAAGTTAACTTTGGAAACGGTAGAGAAAATAGAAAAAGATATTCTCATTAGGACGAGGCACGAGGTTTAAATAAATAATCTAGACCACCCGCACCGGGAATTGAATAAGTATAATAATGCATCAAACGCACACGTCGGGTCTTAGATCCCAAGGGGTTGGTGGGAAAAGGTAAGGGGGATTATCAACCGGAACCATCCTTCGATTAAGTTACATTGGGATAATAGCTTAATTGGTAAAGCATACCGCTCATAACGGTAAAAATATTGGTTCAATTCCAGTTTATCCTAAGTTTAATCCCCGGTAAGGAGTCAGATGAAAAGGTAGTGGGTAGCCCACTAGTTTTATATGCCAGAAGAAACGACCTCCCCCTGCCGGTATCACCGCCCCCTCGCCAGCCCCCCCCCCTCCCGGCGGCATTAGTATTTAAATATGCTATTTAAGATTTAATAAAATCTTAATCATATTTGAAATACTAGCTAAGGCGCCCATTATTTACTCAGAAGTTTTATAATTTCACCCTGCTTAGACCCAAACCCAGGGCCCCAACCCATATAAGTTGAACGAAGTACGCCTGGAGGTACTAGCCAAACAAGAAGAAAAACCTCTCGCCTCGCCTCGCCCGCCCCCCCCCCTCACCGGAAGGCTCCCCCCCTCACCTTCCCGGAGGCTCAACAGAGCCTTCCGGGAGGTGAGGGGGGGGGAGCCGCCGGGTGAGGGGGGGCGGTCGCACCTTTTGGTTGAAGCCAGGGATGAAAACCGTTGGGGGGGGTATGGAGAGGGGGTATCTTTTATACACCTTCTACTGGGGGGGGGGGGGGGATACCAGGGGGGCCGGGAAGAGACTTATCACGAAACAATATAATTAGCAAAGTGGGAATAGTCAGGGGTTCGGATCCCAAGCCATGACGGGAGGTAAAATAAATTTATCACGGTAGAGATAGGTTAAATCATCTAGCCGCCATGGGTGCCAAATAATCCGCCATGCTCGGCCTCCCCCTAAATGATGGATAGAGAATAATATCGTGATCATGCTGACAAGCTATCATTTAACATAACGTAACTTCGGTCTCATGCGAGAGATATCAATCTATTTTATAACTCAATATCAATTAGTTTGGTAGTAACTATTTCTCTATCGTGTAGTTCTCAATAAATCCTCGATATGCCGATTAACTACTTTATCTTCTAACTTATATTCAGTATAAAAATTAGTCCTGTGGGGTTCAACGGGGACCACCAAACCCCTTGCCATGGTCCACCGGTAGAGTGGAGGGGGATAGGATGGCTTGTCTAATAAGGTAGACGATATGTACATATTACCTCTAAGTAGCTTCTTCTCACTACGTCTTCAATTAGCCGGCCTCCCCTCTCCCGAGGCGAGAGAGCAACTAGGGCAATAAACCTAGTAGTGGTAGCCCCCCCCCTCACCCGGAGGCTCCCCCCCCTCACCTCCCGGAAGGCTCTGTTGACCCCCCCTCACCTCCCGGAAGGCTCTGTTGAGCCTCCGGGTGAGGGGGGGGAGCCTCCGGGTGAGGGGGGGTCAACGCCTTCCGGTGAGGGGGGGTGGGAGAGGTCCTAGTAAAAGATGTGCTAGGCAAGGTAACTAGCTCCCTATAAGGGAAGGATCAGAGCCAGGTGGTAGAGAGACTAAGGGGGAGACTCTCGGCCGGGGGGGCGGGGTGAAAGTTGTATGTATGTATCATACCCCAAGAAGGGGAAGGAAAAAAAGGTTAAAAGAAAGTTTGAGGTATAAAAATGTATTTAACATGGGTAATAAACATCCCTTAAGTTTAAAATTAAAAACAAATCTCCTATGAACGAGTATAGTATTTAAATATAATAACCCCAACCGAGCAATATATGTAGAGAAAAAAATAGAGGAAGTAATATTACAATTACCAAGTAGTTTAAAATTATCTAAACCAAGATATGAATATACAAGTGACGGGGGAATAAACGTAATATTATATACAAAGAAAATACTGTTTAGCCATAGAATGAAAGGATACTTGAGATTGATAGAGAGTGGTTTGAGTAGATGGGCAAAAGGTAGAAGCATAAGGTTAAACCTAGAAGAAATGAAGGGGGGGATAAAGAATAGTAAGTTAACGGCCCAATTAATTCAAAAGTGATCAAGAGGAAGAAGTATAAGGAGGATCCGAATAGGGATAAGTAGGTTAATAAAAATATATAGAATGGACTATGAGTTTTGTGGGGAGGGGAATTTGGTAGGAAATAAATGGACGTTTATAAAAAAGGAAGCGATCGACAAAATATATTGGTTAATAAAAGGGATAAATGTGGAAATAAAAGGTAAATTTAATAAAAAAAGGAGGGTAAGAAGGAGTAAAATAAAGAGAATAAAATATGGAAGGATAGAATATAATAGGTATAGAAGTATAGTAGACTATTATCAAATAAAAACGAATGGAATTAATGGGGTATATAATATAAAGGTAGCGATTAGTACTGGTAAGATAGGGGATCTAGCTTAATTGGCAAAGCTATCGAATTGCAGTCGATAAGAATAGAGTTCGAATCTCTTAATCTCCAGGATAGATGACAGAGTCAGGTTTAATGTGATGCATTTGAAATGCATAGAGAGGTAAAAATCTCCTAGGGTTCGAATCCCTATCTATCCTGGTGGCACGGATTGTGGTCAAAAGGCTAGACACCTTATTTGGGATAAGGAGAATACGAGTTCGACTCTCGTCAATCCGAGAACCTACTTGGAGAAATAGGTAAACTCGAAGAATTTAAAATTCTTTGCCTAAGGCTTGAGGGTTCGACCCCCTCAGTAGGTAGTAAATATAGCTTAATTGCTTAAAGCATTAGACTTTTAATCTAAAAGATTTGGGTTGGAGTCCCAATATTTACAAACAACCCCGAAACAGCGGGAGCGCCTAGGGATGCAGGGGCGAATTGGAGGCGGGCTAGTGAAGTTGGGGGGGGCGAGGGGCGGACAGAAGCAAATGGGGAGGCGATAGGTTGCCTAGGTGAGGGGTTCGACTCGCCTCGCAGGGGTAGAGGCCAAGAGGGGTCTAAATCTCGGCCCCGGTCCTCGCCTCGCGCCCCCCCTCACGATATGAATCGTGAGGGGAGTCCCCCCTCACGGTTCATATCGTGAGGGCGCGAGGCGAGGAGTGGGCTAGGAATAAGATCCCAGATCGGTAGAGGGACGGTTTGAACTTGGGTTCGGCTCAGCATCGCCGCGAGGGTGACTAGCCAGACCTCCCCCGGTCGGGAAGCAACCCCTAGCCTAAAGCAGCTAACAGCCTAGGGGGTTGACCTTGGTCAAGGCTAGGAGGCGATAGAGGTAGAAGTGAACTGGGATGTTAAGTATAATAGCAATAATACCCTTGATAGGTTTATGAATAATAATGATGAGCAGACATGAAAAACAGTATAAAATAATTGGATTAGTAACATCATTACTAAACTTAGTAATATATCCAATAATATGGGCGCAACACAATTCAAATAATAATTACTTTCAGATTATAGAGAAAACGTCTTCACCCCTTGACACTTATTATCCAGAAATAATCGGGGTAGATAGTATATCATTATATATGATAGGGATAACAATAATATTAATACCAATATGTATATTATCAACGTGATCGAGTGTGAAAAAGGAAGTAAAGTTATATATAGGATTATGATTAGTATTAGAAACCGTCTTAATATTAGTATTTCTATGAATAGACATACTATTATTTTATATAACCTTTGAAACAAGTTTAATACCAATGTATTTAATAATAGGGATATATGGGGGTAAAAAAAGGAAGATATATGCAGCATACCAATTTTTCTTAATAACATTATTAGGCTCATTATTGATGTTAATGGGGATAATAATGTTATATTCACAAATAGGGGTAACAGATTATCAAATATACACATTAACAGTGGAGCTAACAAAAGAAAGAGAAAAAATAATATGGTTAGCTTTATTTATATCATTTGCGGTGAAAACACCATTAGTACCGGTTCATATTTGGTTACCTGAAGCTCATAGTGAAGCAAATATAGCCGGTTCAATAATATTAGCGGGTGTATTATTAAAATTAGCCGGCTATGGCTTTCTGAGATATTCACTGAATATATTACCTGAGGCATCAAGATATTATATTCCCTTAGTATATGGTTTATCTATAATAAGTATCATTTATTGTAGTTTAACCACATTAAGACAAATAGATATGAAAAAAATCATAGCATATTCATCCATAGGTCAAAATGGCCCTTTAAATAATAATTATTTAACGCAACAAACTATATGCAGGAAATTTAAACAAGGGAAAGATTCGTTATTACAGAATACTAAGAATGTAAGTAATCAAAGATTAAAAAGAGATTCCTTTTTAGTAAGAATTTTTGTAATATTATTAAACAATCCGCAGATAACCAAAGCACAAAAATGAATGAGATCTTTAAGATCAATAGAATTTTTACCTTATAAAGGGTTTAGCATGCAAGTAGGAATCTCAGAGGCCATACGTTTGTTATCTACTTTACTAATAAAAGTATTGACGTTTGAACCCTATGGGTTAAAAGAAAATAGCTTACACATGTATTCAACTTCAACTAAAGATAGAAAAAAAGCCGAAAAAAGATTTAATGAATGGTTAGCAGGGTTAATAGATGGTGATGGGAATTTTTATCTGTCTAAACTAGGGGGTTCTACAGGGTTAGAAATAACCATGGATTTGAGAGATGAACATTGTTTATATATAATAAAACAAAAATATGGAGGATCAGTCAAACTAAGGTCAGGGGTAAAAGCGGTAAGATATAGATTATTTCATAAAGCAGGATTATTAGCCTTAATAGAGGATGTAAATGGATTAATAAGGAATCCAATCAGGATAGAACAATTAAAGAAAATCTGTGAAAAATATGAGATAATAGTAAAACAACCTAAACCTTTGGAATATGAAAATGGTTGGCTGGCAGGATTTTTTGATTCAGATGGAAGTATATCAATAAATAAAATAAATAATGTAATAATTATAGCATTCTCTCAAAAAGATAGAATATTACTAGAACCATTAGTAGAATTATATGGAGGAAAAATCTATATACATAATAAAAACCAAACAGCATTTAAATGGACGATATGAAGGAAAGAAGAAATAAATTCTTTAAATAAAAATTATTTTCATTTAAACCCTTCAAGATCAAAAAAATCAATAAGATTAAATTTAATAGATAAATATAATGAATTAAAGGTTTTAAAATGTCATTTAGCAGAAAAAGAATCTATATTAGGTAAGGCCTGGCAAAGGTTTCAAGAGAAATGGAATGAAGGGTTCAAAGAAAGTAGATAAAGAGATGGTCCAACCAAAAAAGGTAGCATATGGGGATAGTAATATTAGGTATATTTTCCAATACGATGGAGGGGCTAGAGGGGTCGATGATATTAATGATAGGTCATGGATTGGTATCACCGGGGTTATTTATAATAGTAACGATATTATATGAAAGATATCATAGTCGAATAATAAAATATTATAGGGGGGTGACGTCGACAAGTCCATTAATAGCGATATTATTTATAATATATACCTTAGCCAATATGGGTGTACCTTTATCGAGTAATTTTATAGGGGAAATATTATGTTTAATGGGTGCTTGGGAAACCAATCCGATATCGACGATAATAGCGTCAACCGGGTTAATATTAGGGGGGGCTTATAGTATATGGTTTTATAATAGAATAAGCTTTGGGGAACCCTCAATATATTATAGGGAGCTAGATATAAACCGAAGGGAGTTTGAGGAACTATTACCTCTCTTAATATTGATAATAATCATAGGTGTGTTTCCGAATCTGGTATTAGACACTTTACATGTAGCGGTGAGTAATATATTTTGGGCCGGGTAGTTCCACAGAGTGGGGGGAGTAAACGGCAGAGTAAAACAAGAAAAAACGAGATGTATCTGGGAATACTCACCCTGCCGTTAACAACCGGTTTAATATGTGGTTTATTTGGGAGAAATATAGGTAGCCAGGGAACAAAACTATTAGGGACTCATTCGATAGTAATAGGGACATTAATAAGCATAACTCTATATTATGAGATAGCGATTTCAGAATCACCATTAAGTATATATTTACTAGATTGGGTAGATACAGAGTATCTGGGTTTAAGCTGGGGATTTAAACTAGATAGTTTAAGTATAAGTATATATATACCGGTATTAATAGTATCAAGTTGTGTGCATATATATTCGATGATATATATGAGTGAGGATGGGCATAATGCAAGATTTTATAGTTATTTATCTTTGTTTACATTTTTCATGCTAGTGTTAATAAGTGGTGATAATCTACTTTTAATTTTCATAGGTTGGGAAGGTGAACATAATTGCCTTAAATGGTGTAATATAGAAAATAATATATATTTGTATAGTCAATTACCTATAATAGGTAAAACAATAGATAAAAATATTAATTATTCTCATAATAATATAACTCCTTTTAAAATAGGTCCTCATAATATTGATGTAATTTCAATAATTATAGGTTCAGTTTTAGGGAAAAGAAACTACAGTAAATCAAATGGAAGTAAACCTTATAGACTAAGTAAATCTGAACAAGAAAATCTTAATCTTTCCCCAGAGTTAAAAGAGATTTTAATAGGGCTTTGTTTGGGAGATGTTCATATTGAAAAAAAATCTATAACAAGAAATGCTATGCTTCGGTTTGAACAAGGAAAAATACATGAAGAGTATATTATACACTATCAATTATTTGAAAAATTTTGTCGATCTGAACTACAATATAGTGATCGAAAACCTGATTTTAGAACTAAGAATGTATATTCACGAATTCAATTTCAGACTAGATCATTACCTTGTTTTAATGAATTTCATTCTATGTTTTATAATACAGAAGGTAAAAAAATCCCTTTAAATCTAGATGAATGATTAACTGCTCGAGGATTAGCTTATTGGGCTCAAGACGATGATACTAAAGCAGGTTCAGGATTTAGACTTTATACTTTATCCTTGACAAAAAAAGAGAATTTATTATTAATTGAAATTCTTAAAAATAAATTTGATTTAAATTGTTCTCTTCATAAACATAAAAATAAATTATACATATATATAAAATTAGACTCTATGGAAAGATTTAAATCTATAGTAATTCCTTATTTTCATTCATCAATGAGATATAAATTGGGAAAGTAATAGAAAGCTCAAATGAGAGCTCATTTGGGCTTTATAATTTGATTGATAATAATTGTTATAATAAGTCTTTAAATAATTTTCATCCTACAAATAAAATAGGGCCTCATAATATTGATGTCATTTCAATAATAGTAGGTTCTCTCATAGGTGGTGATTCCCATTTAGAAAACCGATGAAATGGAATTGGAACTAGATTAAAATTTGTACAAAGTCATAAAAATGTAGAGTATTTAATGTGGTATCATAAATTTTTCTCTGATAGAGGATATTGTAATCCTAATACTCCAAAATTAATAAGACGAATACGTAAGGGAGGGGGCCACACTTTTGAATACAATATTAATTCATATACTTATGCTAGTTTTAATTGGACTCATGAAATGTTTTATACTTTTGATGAAGAACTAAAAAGATATAGAAAAATATTACCAAAAAATTTAGAACAATTTATTACACCACAAGCATTAGCTGTGTGATTTATGGATGATGGATCCAAAACACATGAATCAATAAGAATTGCTACAAACAATTTTACTAAAGAAGAAATAGAAAGACTGTGTTTAATATTAAAAAAAAAATATAATATTAAAGCTTCTGTACAATCTGGTGGTAAATCTAAAGGTTATATCTTATATATTTATAAGAGTTCTATGTCAAATTTTAGTAAAATAGTTAAACCATTCATGCTTCCTTCATTATATTATAAATTAGGGAATAATTAATATTTTTAACAAATTTGACTATTACATCATAGTAAAACAATTAAAACTCTTAGACAATTGTAATGAAGAATAATGAGGAAACTTATATAATAAAAATTAACGTTAATATATGTAAAATTGTTTTGCGACGTAATTGAAAACGGTCAACTAAATAGATTTTGTTTATAGACCGTCGGCTGCATTACAAGTCGCTATCGACTAGTCCAATAACGGGTGCCTGAAATGGTGCTCAATGTATAGTCAGAATCTTCACTAATATTATTTAGTGCCAAGGCTTACGTAAATCCATAGGTAGTAAAAGTACAGATTATAATAGAAAATATTCTTAGTTTAAAAATTTAAACTCTGTCATTCTAGACGATTAGCTTAGATTCAATTTTTTTAATTATTCTATTCTAAGTAAGATTTGGTTGGGGTATGTTCATATATATTAGTAAACTTTTGGTATAAAAGGATACAAGCTAATAAAGCGGCAATGAAAGCATTAATAGTGAACCGGGTAGGGGATTGGAGTTTAACTTTAGGGATGATATTAATCTGGTGGATCTTTGGGGATCTAGAGATATCGACAATATTAAGTCTATCTCGGTTTATAAATGTAGAGTGAATAACGATAGTAACAATTTTAGTATTAATCGGGGCGATGGCGAAATCAGCACAGTTAGGCCTTCACACGTGGTTACCAGATGCAATGGAAGGCCCGACTCCAGTATCAGCGTTAATTCATGCTGCGACGATGGTAACTGCAGGGGTATATTTATTAATAAGATTATCACCGTTAATAGAGTATAGTAGCACGGGATTATTAATAATAAGTTGGGTTGGAGGTTTAACTGCGCTATTTGCGGCAAGCATAGCCATTTTCCAAAATGATCTAAAAAGAGTAATAGCTTATTCAACCTGTAGCCAGCTTGGATGGAATCCGCTTATGAATAATACGACGTCAGGTAATCGAGTGAGTAAGTGTTTAATGTTACCTATTTTACTTAAACGTAGTAATTCAGATTAATCAAATAACCCTCCTGAAGAAACTTTTGAGTTAGAAATTGAAAGTATAATAAAAAAAATTAATAAGGCTTCCAAAGTCATCAGAATATGTAGATAAAATAAAAGATGTTACCCTTTCTAATCAATATACTATAAAATCTAAATATAGAAATGAGAAAATTATATATCTATGGTATAATACGATAACAAAACGAAGTTATGTTGGTAGTACTAATAATTTTTGGAATAGATTTAATAAATATTTTAATACAAAATATATTTTTGATTTAAAAGATAAAATGGCTATTTGTGGAGCTATAGATAAATATGGCTATTCTGGTTTTAATTTATATATATTAGAAATACTTAGCGAAGATTCGAGTAAAAAAGATATATTAGAAAGAGGCACGAAGATTTTTGGGCTAAAAAAATAAAACCTAGTTATAATATATTAGATATACTTAAACCTTTTTATGGGGAGAATCACCCTAAATTTGGTAAAATAGTATCTTTAGAAGTGCGAGCTAAGATAAGTGCATCTTTAAAAGGAAGGAAAGCATCTGAACAAACTAAATTAAATATGGCTAAAGGATCAGTAGTATACTGCTATGATTTTGACACTAAGTTATATGTAACTGAGTTTGAAAGTTTAAGAGAGATGAGTAGGCAATTCAATTTGTCTAGTACTATAATTATAAGTAGAAGGATAGCCTCGGGAGGGGAAACCACTTGAAAGAATATATAAGGGTACAAAGGTAAATTGGTTTGTAACTTATAATAAAATTGTATAATTCATAAGCATGGGTGGGTAATACTATGTGTCCAAGTAAAATTTCACTAAATATTAAGAAGAAGCATTAATAGGGAAGATCCTTAGAGACTAAAAGGGAAAAATTTGAGAAGAAATAGTCCAAAATATAAATTTTTATATAATGATATGGTGTTAGCAGTGGGTATGAGTCAATATACATTAAGTGCCTATCATTTAGTAAATCATGCTTATTTCAAAGCATTATTATTTTTGTCCGCCGGTGCAACTGTGCCGTACAATCTCGCCAAATGCTCAGAATACTTCCACTACGTGGTGTGCCGTAATCAGGGACCGCGGGTTAGTAAAATTAGCAGGGAATCTAATATTCCCTCGGAGGCTATATGCGAGAAAACTAATAAAAGATTGACAGAGGACTGAGAAGGGTCCATCAATAAAAATTTTGCCTCTTATTTAACGGGGTTAATAGAAGGAGATGGGTGTATATATACGCCTAAGATTGATAAAAATAAAAACTATGTATCCCCAGTAATAACAATAGCAATAAATGCAAAGGATTTACCTTTAATAACAATATTAAAAAAAAGATTAGGTACAGGTCAAATAGTAAAAAACAAAACGAAGAATTCTTATACTTATAGGATAAGTAATATAAAAAATTTAATAAAAATAATCAATATAATAAATGGTAATATGAGAACACCTAAGATAAATCAATTATATAAATTAATTGATTGGCTGGCAATAAAAGGGTATAATATAGAAAAATTACCTTTAGATACTTCACCTATAAATTCAAATGCATGATTAGCCGGATTTATAGATGCGGATGGGTGTTTTTCAGTGAGGGTGACAGAGACAAAATTATTTAGATTAGCCTGTGAGTTTTCACTAGAACAGAGACAAATAGATTTAAGTGGTGAATCTTTATATAATATATTATCAATAATAGCTAATTTTATTTTAACGGGGGTGAAGGAAAACTTTCAATTAAAAAGCCTAAATATAGAATAAGAACAGTAAATGTTAAGGGTAATTTAATATTAATAAATTATTTTAAATTCTATCCGTTATTTACTAGTAAATATAGGGATAATTTAGATTGGTCGAGGGTATTTGATATGTTAGGGGGGAGTCAGCATAAAACAATCTTAGAGGAAGTAAAACTCATTAAAAATGGCATGAACGATAAGAGGACAAAATTAAATTGGGATCACTTAGAAAATTTTTATAATTTATATGATTAAGTAATAGCCCACAATTCGCCTGTGGAGGGGGCGACTTTCGGCAGTAATTCATAGTCTTTCAGATGAATAGTAACTTGTTCTAATATCACCTAACTCCGGGCAATTCCTAAAGCTTAAGCTACAGCCAGTAAAAAGGTAACTTTTGAAAGTATGGTAGACTAATTATCTATCTATGGGATGACTCCCGATGTAATAAGGCTTAAGATGATTGAAAAAGAAATGGATCTTCGCGGAACTAAATTCCTTGATCTAAAAATCTGGGGATTCGAATGCAAGTGCATTGCCAGAGGGATTAAGGATAAAAGCGCATCGACTATACGGTGATAGTGTCTACATGGGATTAACGACCCCGAATTAAATTGAGTAAGTTACTCATGAGTGTAGAATTAAGATAGAGTCAGGCCCCTTACGAAAGTATGAGCAATCTACATCCACTTGTGTTGTAGATTTCAATGCGGTGAGATTGGAGCTTAGAAAGTAAGCTCTCGATCAAGCTGTGAGGATAAAAGTTAAATGTAGCTAAAGTATTAATATATAAAAAAATAACTTCATTAAAAAAAACCAATAGGGAAACATCAATTTATGAAACTAGGGTAAAAGGGAGAAAATATTCTTAACTAATGTATTAAAATTTAGACCTTGGTATCTTTCTGGTTTTACCGATGCTGACCCCCCCTCACCCGGAGGCTCCCCCCCCTCACCGGAAGGCTCCCCCCCTCACCCGGAGGCTCAACAGAGCCTTCCGGTGAGGGGGGGGAGCCTCCGGGTGAGGGGGGGTCAACAGAGCCTTCCGGTGAGGGGGGGGGGCTGTTTTAATATGATAGTATCTAAAAGTACTTCAGCTAGTTTAGGTTGAAGAGTACAAGCTAGATTTATTATTGAATTACACATGATATAACTTTACTTGAGATTATAAATTCTTATTTTGGAGGGATAGGAAAGATATCAATCCCTACAAACCGGAAATCAGCCAGATTAACAATAGTTAATTTGAAGGATATTGTTAATATAATTATTCCACATTTTGAAAGATATCCTTTACAAAGCGCAAATAAAATCGATTTTGAATTATGGAAACAATGTGTAAATCTTATGGTGGATGGAAAGCATTTAACTCAAGTAGGAGAAAAAATAGTTTCTATTAAAGCAGCTATAAATCTTGGATTATCTGATCAATTAAAAAAAGCCTTCCCTTCACAAAGGATAGTCAGACCACTTTATATTTCTAGTCACTTTTACACCCAGATTGGGTTACTGGATTTATTGAAGGTGACCCCCCCTCACCCGGAGGCTCCCCCCCCTCACCGGAAGGCTCTGTTGACCCCCCCTCACCGGAAGGCTCTGTTGACCCCCCCTCACCGGAAGGCTCTGTTGAGCCTCCGGGAAGGTGAGGGGGGGGAGCCTCCGGGAAGGTGAGGGGGGGGAGCCTCCGGGTGAGGGGGGGTCAACGCCTTCCGGTGAGGGGGGGAGGTTCTTTTTATGTAAGGTTAATCCCTCAAACTAAACGAGTAGGAGTGACAGCTTTTTTATCTATAGCCCTTAATCAAAGGGATAAATTTATTTTATTTAAAATTCAACAATATTTTAAAGGGATAGGTTCAATTAGTTGAAAGATGTCAAATACAGTAGTGGAATGAAAAGTATTTAAATTTTCTCAGATAATTTCTGTCACTTTACATTTTCATAGTTATCCTTGTATTGGGAAAAAACATCTTAATTTTATCATTTGGGGTAGTTACTTTAATGGGGAGAACATCTTACTCCAGAAGGTTTAGTTAAGATAAAAACTTTAGTAGGTGAATTAAATAAGTATTATATAAAGATTAATAATAATTTTTTACCATGCTAAATTAATTTTGACAACCGCAGGACATGAGGAGGCATGGAGGGTTAATAAATATATTACCTTTCACCTATATATGTATATTAATAGGTTCGTTAAGTTTATTAGCCACGCCTTACTTAACAGGGTTTTATTCAAAAGATTTAATCTTAGAAGTAGCCTATGGGCAATATAATAGTCAAGGAAGTATAGGATATTGGTTAGGGACAATAACGGCGTGTATAACCTCTTTTTATTCGTTTAGATTAATATATTTAACTTTTATATCAAAAACTAATGGGGTGAGATCAAATTATTTAAACGCACATGAACCTTCAATAATAATGACAACGCCTTTAGTCATATTAAGTTTATTCTCCATCGTCCATGGTTATTTAGCTAGTGATGCATATATAGGATTAGGTAGTGGATTATGGGGTGATGGAAGTATATTAATTACACCAGATAATCTAACCACCATAGAAGGTGAATTTGGTTTACCTTTACAGAATAAGTTATTGCCTTTATTTGGGAGTTTAATGTTTATAATATTAGGTATAGGACTAATATATACCGAAGGGGGACGAGTGAGCTCGGTGAGAGGGATAAAAATATATAGATTTTTCAATGAAAGATATCATATCGATAATATATATAATAGTTTAATAGTCTCTAATATCTTAAAATTAGCCAGAATAACAAGTAAAAGATTAGATAAAGGAATCTTGGAATTAATCGGTGTTACCGCCATTATAAGAGTAGTTAATAATATATCTTCTAAATTAGCTTCCTTTGATAATGGTTATATACCTCATTTAGCTTTAAATATAATAATTGGTTTAATTTTAGCATTATCACTCGCCGAGGGGCTTTACCCTGGAAAGAATTTAATCTTAATCTTAATATTAACTCTGTCGAATAATTCATCATTAAACCGTCATTAAGGAAAATAATATTCTCAATGGTATTAGCGGGGGATATGGTAGAATTAGATATAGCGGATGCTAATTCATATTCTCCTTACCCAAAGGAGGAACTTAAGTATGACGTTGGGGTCGCTGCGGATATAATATATAATGTATCCATAGGGATAGCAATTAGTGTGGGGGTTTAAGCCGTATTAGGCCCCCAGTGAAGAGTTTAATACGCCTCGGGGGCACTGTCAGCGGGTTTGCGGTTTGTGCTAGTTTAATCGCAGGGGCGACTAAATTAGCACACTATGAGCTAAATAAGAGGATAGACTCTATACCTGACAACCATCCCATTGGTGACCCCCCCCCTCACCGGAAGGCTCTGTTGACCCCCCCTCACCCGGAGGCTCCCCCCCCTCACCGGAAGGCTCTGTTGAGCCTCCGGGTGAGGGGGGGTCAACGCCTTCCGGTGAGGGGGGGGAGCCTCCGGGTGAGGGGGGGCCACCTTCACCTTCATGGGGTAATCTGTATTTTGAATTACATTCAAAATATATTCTGTTAGGATCTGATGTAATGGAGTATATTTCGGGTTTAGATATTTCCAAGCTAAGTTTTATATATTAATGTTTATATTATTAGCAATATATTTTCAAATATTAAAATATATAAAAAATAATATAAATAAGAATCTCAACCGTATAACAATTGAAAATGAATATTTTAAAATATTCATAAAAGTAAAAAACATAATACATAACCTTCTCACAGGGTTTTGCCTATTAATTGCCTTCTTAGGCTTTGTTTCCTTGGTTTTTTGATTTAAAATATTTTCATCCCCTCGCCCCCCCTCGCGCCCCCCCTCACCGGGAGGTGAGGGGGGGTCAACGCCTTCCGGTGAGGGGGGGCGCGAGGGGTAGAGTCATTTTTGTATTAGTACCGGGCGGGATAATAGCTTGGTCAAGATACCGGTAATAAACTGGTTTACTCGCGAACTACTAGGGTCTGATTCCCAAACGGGATAAGTAGGCAACGTGGCTCTACCTCACGCCCGACCGGGTATTGATGAGAGAGAATTAATTGCAGAGGTTAGATAAGTGTATTAGGTAAACCTTGGTAGGGAATGATAAATTTATATACCATTAGTCAAGGATCTAGCCGTGTAATGCCCTGGGATCTTGGAGGATCTCTCCTCGCCTCTTCGCCCCCTCGCGCCCCCCCTCACGATATGAACCGTGAGGGGGGGGGGGCCGCACTGGCCGGCCAGGGAATTATAGAATTAGCCAAGAATAAAATAAGATAGCGAAGGGAAGTGCGATTAGTCAGGAGAATGGTGTTTGATTAGCGGCGTAGTTAATAAATTAAACCGCCGGTATGACGCACGAAGATATAATGCAATTAGTCCGGCAGAGTAGGAGTGCGGGTGCGGAGAAGAGGGAAGGAACAGGTCGCCGAGGGTAGAGGGGCCCGCCACCCCGGGTCCGCCGCCCCCCCTCACCCGGAGGCTCCCCCCCCTCACCTCCCGGAAGGCTCTGTTGACCCCCCCTCACCTTCCCGGAGGCTCAACAGAGCCTTCCGGTGAGGGGGGGGAGCCTCCGGGTGAGGGGGGGTCAACGCCTTCCGGTGAGGGGGGGGGGCGGGCGAGGCGAGGACAAGCGAGGTAGAGGCAGGGGAAAGGGTCGGCTGACTATTTAACTGAGGGGAGGGGGTTCCAGAAATGGAATTATAATAATATGGGGCCTATTAAGATGTCAGATAAAAACTATGAAAGTCTACCTCATCTTAGGTTAGGGAGGGCGAAGATGGGGAAATTAGCTTAATAGGAAGAGCGAATATCTTACACGTATTTGGAGGTTGTTCGAATCAACCATTTCCCAGGGAAGTATGCTAATTGGTATAGCGATCTAATTGTAAATTAGATGACATGGTCATTATAGGTTCGAGTCCTATACTTCTCACCCAGGATAATAGCTTAATTGGTAAAGCATACCGCTCATAACGGTAAAAATATTGGTTCAATTCCAGTTTATCCTAGGTTTAATAGCCTAAAGGTAAGGTAGAAGCTTGCTAAGCTTTGGATGAAATTCATTCTTTAAGGTTCGAGTCCTTATTAAACCGAAAAACATAATAAGGGCTAAGATATATAACCCCCCATAATATAAGAGGTGACTAGGTTTCAAACGGGGGAATAGGAGTAAAAAAAACGAGAGATAGGGTGTGTTGCTAGGATAAGATGTAGTCTTATTGGCCAATTCCTCACTTTTCTGATAATTGGCATAGGTTAACTTTATAATAATATTAATAAGTTTAGGGAGGGGTGAATATAAACGGTAGAATGGGGTGGCAATTAAGCCGCCTATTCGTAATAATAAGATGAACTATCTTGAATTTAACCCATATATGAGTTCGTTGGGGGGGGGGGGTGGAATCAAACCGTAGTTCTTTAACTTAAACCTAAGCCTCCTACTCTGCAAAATAGACCTATTTTCACGTGCAACCCCGAAGGGGGGGATAGAGTACCCTCTCAATACTAAATTCGAATGACGGTTTTATTTGAACGTCGTAAGCTAAATGATAGGATCGATTCTTTATTACTATGTCCGGGTCATTCTCTAATTATGAGCTAGTGGGCTGCATTAGCCAATATCCTGCCCAAGCTCTATAATATAATCACTTGAAAGTGTATACATGTTCTTCCCTCTACCGAGTGGGAAGGTCTGATCCGTGGACTCCTTTCAACATTGTAGTAAAACATGCATTCATTATATAATCCCCCTTCGCCGGCCCGGGAACTGAAACGCAGTGTAGTCTCCGCATCATATCTCTTTTTGTCCTGCCACGCCTCCTATTCCCCCCCGGGCTCACCTTGCCTTCCTATCGCTTTTACGAAGAGATCGGGAGTTCTGCTATATTTAGGCTAACTTATTTTTGCATAATTATCTCATGTTCCATTCCACCATTCGAATAGTCTACTTATATCTCATATATTCAACACTGCCTATACTTCACCTGACGGTTCAACTCTGTCGTCCAGGCGAGGCATCGGAAGGCCTCGGGTGGGACGTGCTAATCTAGCCTCACAAGTTTCAATTAATTGAAATAAATGGTCTAGATCTGCGCAGTTAGTGATTTGCAACTTCATGGAAGTAAAACCCACGACTCATCGAAGTCTGCACTTGAACTATCGGGGGGGTTTATTCCTAGCCTATCTGGGTGGCCCCCCCCCTCACGATATGAACATATCGTGAGGGGGGGCCCCCCTCACGGTTCATATCGTGAGGGGGGGGGGTACCGCCTTCGTAGGCTAGGGGCTAGGGGCCGCCTCCCCCCCCTCACCGGAAGGCTCCCCCCCTCACCTTCCCGGAGGCTCAACAGAGCCTTCCGGTGAGGGGGGGGAGCCTCCGGGTGAGGGGGGGTCTACCGTCCGTGGGGAGGGGGGTCCGGCATCCACCGGGCCCCCCTCGGCGCTATCAGGGTCATCCACAACTAGACTACCGGCAGCGGCTATCGGCATCGGTCTCGCAATCTTATGGCGGCCACTGCGCTAAGTCTCTCGCTCTACCATATCACTCCGTTCTCTACTCCAGCCGCACTCGCCCTAGTCGGGACCGGCTAACTCGTTTTCGAGTTTACAGCCTTCATCGATTGAGGTCCATTAAACTCCCTACTTCCTTCAACCGGGGGTAATAAATAATATTGTTATGGATCGGTTTCAATCGTTATATATCGCCATTTTATTCCTCTTCGTCGTCATGGGTGGTTATCCCCCTTGGGTTCCACTCTACAGGAAAAAACCTCCCCAAATGAACCGTTAGGTCTATCCCGCCCTTGTATAATTAGCCGATAGTAAAGTTTATAGATGTGTCTATCTAGACACGACGACGGGCCAAGGTGTCAAGTTGTAGTATGACCTCACCCCTAGATACGGAAGAAGAGAGAGGATACGATTGTCGGGGGGACGGGTCCTACTTAGGTTGAGGGGAGAGCGAGTGGTAGGTCTACCTAAGTCACGGGCGTGTACTGCTAGCCATCGTCTAAAAAAGGGAGCGCGGGCCCCCCTCACCTCCCGGATGGCGTTGACCCCCCCTCACCTTCTCGGAGGCTCAACAGAGCCTTCCGGTGAGGGGGGGGAGCCATCCTCCGGGTGAGGGGGGGAGGTCGTTGAGTGAAACGATAAACCGATTAAGTCACGAAGTGAGATAGGGACGACCCTTCCCTTAGCCATGGTGGTCAATTTTGTCCACCCCCCCCCAGACAACCAGGGGGTGAACCCCCTCCCGGCGGGTGTCTCGCCATAGGCAGATCTTGATCTGACGTGAGCTTTTAGCAGATGAACCTGTAATGGGGCCATGCTCCTAACGCCCCTATACCAAGGGAAGGGAGCTTAGTACTTGAATGAATTTAGATCCTGATCTGGAGATGGACGTGTTGTTGGGCAAGCCTGCTTCCTCCTGATCGGGCCCGAGGAGCCGGGACGGCCGGGGGGCGACCATGACGTAGGAAGGGAGGAGCCTTGCCTGTAGCGGATAGCCCCCCATGGAGAAGAGAAAGAGCCGGACCCGATGCCGATAGCCTAGCCTGATTGTGGATCCGCCAGACCGGATGAGCCTAGGCGGGATCCGGATATTGAGCGATATAACCTTGGTTATAAAGCGTGTTCTGGACTAGAATAAGTCCAGATCGGTAGAAGGGACGTCGCGAAGCGTAGGACAATGATCCTAGTTTATAACGAAGGGACCTGCAGAGGGGGAGATTAGCCAATAAGAAGGAAGTGCTTGAATGAGATAGGCACTATCCTAACTAGCCAATACAATGTAGCCAGACAAAACCTGGCCACACAAAGGGATCCTCCTCTGACCCAAGAGAATGACGTGTGGATCATGAGAGGATAGAGTAGAACGTGTTTTACCTCTTTATTAGGTCTAATTAGCTGGATCTGACGCTATTATAGTTTAGGAACCGTATCTAGGGGATCAGTGAGGGCCTAACCATAGTGGGAGAGTAGGCCACATGGAAAAGCAATTAGAGGATCTGACTGAGGCTAGAGGAGGATGGATGCCGATCGTCATTAGCCAAGAGACTAGGGAATAAATACCGCCAATGCTCGGGGGATTCGCCTATACATTCTTGGCAAACTGGCTCGAGGGGGCGATAGGGGGGGTAGGCTATAATTATTATTGGTAATAATGGCTATCATTATATTAGACAACTGGCCCATTCAACGGATTTTAATATCCTATTAAAAGATTTAATAATCTTTAGGATATTTTAAATCCTAGTGGCGCCCATTGCAATACCAAACCGGGACCCCCCTAGTTAGGCAATGATGGAGGATGCTAAAACCTCACGACATGGTGGACGATTACTAGCCAAACAAGAAAAACAACCTCCCCCCCCCTCCCCTCGCCGGGATGGTTACCCTCCATTGGGTGACGACAGTCACTATAAGAGAAGAGAAGAACTTGCCTCCCCCGTCCCGCCCCTCGCTCGTCCCCCCCTCCGGGGGGGGTGGGGTAGGGTGCCGGCCCCATCTTCATTTCTTACTGTGGGCTATCGCCCAACCCAATGGGTTTTGCCAAACCGGGTCCCTCTATTACAAAGAAATAATTAATAATTAAAAAATAATAAAAAGTTAGCGGGGGGGGGGTCAATTTGTGTCCTGTTCTCGCCCTCGCCTCGCCTCGCCTCGCCCGCCCCCCCTCACCCGGAGGCTCCCCCCCCTCACCGGAAGGCTCTGTTGAGCCTCCGGGAAGGTGAGGGGAGCCTCCGGGTGAGGGGGGGTCAACGCCTTCCGGTGAGGGGGGGCGGGGGAGTGGGGTTTTCCATGTCTTATCGATCTCAGTTTTATCTTATATTCCTCTGGTTTGGTCATCGTCCCTCCATGGGAGTTTGATAAAATAAAACCCTACTGGTTTGACATGTAAATTTAGTTACCGCCTATTTGATTAATTAAACTGGTTGGTAGACCCCCTTCAAACCACGATTGACTAGGCTAGGAAGAGATAGAGGAAAACCGCCATAACAGGCATAAACCTTAACCACCCACGTAAAAACCAGACCCCCTAACCTCCCTCTCGAGGCCAGGAGGATGACCAGTATGAAAAAGGTGCTAGGACTTTCTACCGTGCCGGGAGTGAGGTGACGTTCCCCTGGTCCTCCCGTCCGGGAGAGGGGGCGCGAGGCGAGGAATGGATCCTCGTCAAGTCAAGCTGCTTAGCAAAGTTGAGTAAGGACCCGCCCTCCGGGTACGTGTTCAGTCAAGTTTAATACTATATTGACATAGTTGGTAGAGCCTTAGGCGAGTAACCGTCAACCCATAGTCGACCTATCGGTAGGTTTGAAGGTGCTTGACAAGGCAAGCCCCTTAGCAGACTGTAATTTGGTCATAGCGCAAGGTTGCGTCCAGCACCATGACGACCTCGCAGTGTGACCTGATGGCCATCTCCCAAGGCATACTGGACCTATTATCAACTTGTCATATTCACCCGCTAACCGGTTCCGGTCCATTTTAGTGGTTAAATCAGTCCAGCCGCGGGGCCCCCGGTAGAGGGTAAGGTAGGGGACCGGACGGTCCCCCCCCCTCACGGTTCATATCGTGAGGGGGGGGGCCTGGGCCAACCAACCTGGTACAACCTGATCAAGCTAGACGGGATGTCAGACTGACGTGATCATAATGATAATCATCTAATTGGCTTAGGGAGAGGTATATAAATGGTAGAATGACGATGCTAGAGGTGACGGTATGGATGATAAGTAGGGGAAGTGATAGGGAAACGACGGGACAGAGGTAGAGCACCATATCATATGAAAATTAATCTAGCCTGGGTCACCAATGGTGACCGTCTGGCAACCTAGCGGCAATAAAGTTTGGTGAATCGGTAGAAGATCCTCAAACCCATATTAAACCTTGAGGGTAGATTTAATAAGTTAACTTATATAGGTACGTAAAATATTGGTTTATCTTTACTATGTCTTATGGCGAGGTCCACGTCCCTTTCATACTGTGGATTAGAAGGTATATAAACGGAGGGTAAAATAGGGGACCAACCTTAATATCGTGTTGGTTAATATCCTATTGTTTATTTCAATAATCACCCTGCCGATGGGGGCGGGCCGCCGGACCCTCTCAAAGTTGGATGATCCGCTCTACCACCAATCTTGACGGTAGACCCCCCCTCACCCGGAGGCTCCCCCCCCTCACCGGAAGGCTCTGTTGACCCCCCCTCACCTCCCGGAAGGCTCTGTTGAGCCTCCGGGTGAGGGGGGGGAGCCTCCGGGTGAGGGGGGGGTCAACGCCTTCCGGTGAGGGGGGGGAGGTGGCGGTATTATAAAAGAAATGAAGTTGCCAACTAGCGGTAAAGAATTAGGTTGGAGAGGGGCAGCGAATGATCAATTAATAGATAGAAGTATATTGTGATCACCTATAAGTCAGTCAATGTGCATCATGGAACACTACCGGATCAGCAAGTCTTAAGTAATGGGAGATACACCCTGCCCTAGGGGGCCCCCATGCCCCCTCACGATATGTTCATATCGTGAGGGGGGGGCAGGGGCCCCCTAGCCTCTCCCGGCCTCTACTTTATACTTCGTGGTTAAGTTGATAACGTCAGCGGGGTAGAGGGGGTAGGGGCCAGGCGGGAGAGGAGGCTAGGCAGGATGGCCTACCCCCCCTCACCCGGAGGCTCCCCCCCCTCACCTCCCGGAAGGCTCTGTTGAGCCTCCGGGTGAGGGGGGGTCAACGCCTTCCGGGAGGTGAGGGGGGGTAGACCAGGGGGAGCGGATGGGTGGAGTGAAGAACCCTTGTCTGGTTTAGCTTTTGGCCGGGACCGTTTTATAAAACGGGTGCGGGTAGAGGGGACTCTCGGGGCCTCCACGAGGATCGAGAGGCACGTCCCGGGCAGGCAATTAGGGATAGGATAACCGCCCCAGTAGAAGATAAATAAATAAAAATAGGTGAGAAGGTGAAAAAATGGTAGGAAAATAGGGCTTAAAAAACGAGAAATAAAAGGATATACAAAATGTGTGCCAAGGAGAAGAGAAGGGCTCATTTAGGAAGAGAAGCCAAACTCAAGTAAAGGATGAAGTGTAAAAATACCAGGGGAAAAAATAATGAACCAGTAGAATCCAGGGGGAAACCCTAACAGATAGAACAACCCTTTCAACAGAAACATCTAAAGTAAAAGGAGGAAATAAAATCAACCGAGATAACCTAAGTAGTGGTGAGCGAAAGGGAAAACATCCAAAACCAGATCGAAGAACAAAGAGGGTGAAAAAAACCCGTATGAATACTGGGGACAACAAGTAGAATGAGAGAAAACTTATTTGAAAAAAGGGGAACCATCCTCTAAAGGTAAATATGTGAGTTTGAGCGATAGAGAATAGTATCGTGAGAGAACCTTGAAAAGGCAGTAGTTAACTAGTGAAAAAGAACCGGAAAAAGTGAGTTTACAAGGTGTTGAAAGAATAATTCTGACGATGTACCTTTGGCATAATGGGTCAGCAAGTTGATAACTGAAGCGAGCTAGAACAACTTGATGAAAATCGACGAGTTTCAGTAATCAGACCCGAAACCTAGTGATCTTACCATGAACAAGTTTAAGGACTGAACGGTAGTATGTAGCAATATGCACCGAAGATTTGTGGTAGGGAGTGAAAAGCTAATCTCACTGGGAGATAGCTGGTTTACCGCGAAAACTATTTAAGTAGAACCTTATAATACCTTGAGTGGATCGAGTCGAGCACTGGATATAAAACCAAAGTTTAATTGGGGGGATGAGAATCTTTATCAATTGTATCTAATCAACTAAAAGATCCATCGAGATTAGGAGTCAGACGGTGGGGGATAAGCTCCACCGTCAAAAGGGTAACTGCCCACAGGTCCGGAAATAAGGTCCCAAAAAGCTGACTAAGTGAAAGGAATAGAGAGAACAAGTAGACAACCCTTAAGTGGGCTCGGAGGCAGCCATCTAAGAAAGAAAGCGTAAAAGCTCAAGGGTCTATTGAAGAAAAGATAGAAAATGTAAGGGGTCTAAGTCAGATACCGAAGTGGACCATCCCCTCGAGGGGGGAGGTAGCGGTACATTCAGTGGTAGAGGACGGCCGCCTTAACTGGCGTGGCGCGATCTGAAGAGACAATGCTGACATGAGTAACAAAAAAGAACTTATAATTCTCGCCAGGAGGACAAGGGTTGTATAGCAATAAAGGATAGCTATACGTAAAGTAACGGTATCTAAGTGAAATCGATGAATAAATCTTGCTCAGGATTCAGCCTGTAGCTCGCCCCCCGCGATCGCAACCCGCAGGTCAGGAAAAAGCCTGAGCACATTAAACCGTACCCAAAACCGACACAGGTGTCCGAACGGCGTATGAGACAATCATGTTGAAGGAACTCGGCAAACTACCTCTGTAACTTAGGAAAAAAGAGGGTGATCTCGCGATCATGACACAAAACAGTAGGGAACGACTGTTTACTTAAAACATAAGATCTTGCCTAAAACCTATAAGATTTACGTATAAGATCTGACACCTGCCCGGTGCTGGTAAGGATGAATGACAGACTATTTGTCCCCCGGTGAACGGAAGCCGTAACTATGACGGTTCTAAGGTAGCGTAATACCTTGACTACTAATTATAGTCTTGCATGAAAGGTGTAACGATTTCCCTAGCTGTCTCCAACATGAACTCAGTGAAATTGCAATGGAGGTGAAAATGCCTTCTACCCTTAGCTAGACGGGAAGACCCTTTGAAGCTTTACTGGAAATAAATATACTGGTATTCCTATGAGACGAGCGGTGTGCTGTGATAGCTGTGAGCCGTAACTCAAAAAAATACTATGTAATAATGTTTATTGGACAGTTTTTCTGGGGTGGAAACCTCCTAAAAAGTAACGGAGGTGTTCGTAAGATATTTATTTGAAGAGACAAAAACTAATCAAGTTGTTTAATGGCACAAGAATGTTTAACTGCTAGTCCCATAAGACACGCAGAGGGGTAACCCGGACATAGTGATCCGGAGATCGCCGAATGGAAAGGTCTCCGCTGACAGATAAAAGTTACTCAAGGGATAACAGATTTATCCCTCCCAATAGTTCGAATAGAAGGAGGGGATTGATACCTCGATGTCGACTCATCTTATCCTCGGGCTGTAGATGGTCCGAAGGGTTCGGCTGTTCGCCGAGTAACAAGGTACGTGAGTTGGGTTAAATACGACGTGAGTCAGTATGGACCCTATCTACTAAGGGAAAAGGAATTAATACTTAATTAAAACCCAGTACGAGAGGAGCGGGGATAGTGAACCAATAGTGTACCTGTAGGCAGGCAAGCCACGTTCATGGAGGATAACTACTGAAAGCATATAAAGTAGGAAACCAATAAGTAAAAATCCCTCAAAAAGTGGGACGAGACTAGTCCGTAATTAGGCCACTAATATAAAACTATGAAAATAAATAAGTGAAGTGGTACTAAGGAGCTCGATAAACTTGGTCACAGGATATAAATAGAAACTAGAGAAATAAACCGTCGAATGACATTGGTAGTCTATTAGTTTGATCTTGGCTACGAATATACGCTAACTATAGGCCTAACACATGCAAGTCGGATGAGAGAACTGGAGCGAAGTCCTCGGACAGGGAAACAGGCATCATGGCGTCCGGGTGAGTAATAATAGGAACAGATCAGCTTGGTGGAGATAAAACCTCAGTAAAACCTCGGGGCCAAGCCGTCACGCCTATGAATTGGATTAGGTAGTTGGTAAGGTAAAGGCTTACCAAGCCAAAGATCTGAAATCTAGAGAAATGAACTAGATCACAGTGGCGATGAAACAAGAGTCACGTGGGCTTAACAGGCCTTCCAGCAGTGAGGAATATTGGACAATGGGCCACATCAGCGCCTGATCCAGCCATATAGAAAGGGAGTGCCCCTTTTAGGGGTATACTTTCTCAAGTAAAGTGAAATAATGATACAACTTTACTACAAATCCTGACCAAACTCGTGCCAGCAGTCGCGGTAAGGCGAGTAGGATAAGCGTAATTCATTATTACTAGGTGTATAGCGTCTGTAGGCGGCGGACCCCGCGTAGGCGGGCAGCTAGAGTGTTTAATAGGAAAGGGGAACTAATTTAAGAGGGATACAATCTAATGAAAATATTATGACCGCCATGCGAAGGCATCTTTCTATTAAACACTGACGCTAAGAGACTAAAGTGTGGGTAGCGATAAGGATTAGATACCCTAATAGTCCACACCCTGAACGATGAGTGTTAGTCTTACGGCATTAAAACACTCCACCTGGGGAGTACAATCGCAAGATAGAAACCCAAAAGAATAGACGGTTTTTAATACCAGCAGTGGAGCATGTTGTTTAATTTGATAGTACCCAAATAATCTTACCAATCCTCGAATTTAATCCCTCGGGGTAGCTAGAAGCGGCCTAGGGATTAAACAGGTGTTGCATGGCTGTCTTCAGTTCGTGTCGTGAGATGTGAGGTTAATTCTGGGAACGAACGGAACCCCTCTCCTAATTAAATCTTAAGAGTGTGGGATTAAGACAAGTCTTTATGGCCCTGATGGATTGGGCTATAGACGTGCAACAAAAGTAGTGACAATAGGTAGCTGGTCAACAGTCAATCAACCCTGAAACACTACTACGTACAAATGAAAGCCTGAAACTCGGCTCTCTGAAGTCGGAATTGCTAGTAATCGTGGATCACCATGTCACGGTGAATATTACTTTAGGAATGTACTAATCGCCCGTCAAGGGCGGGGAGAGATAGCTTACGCAAATTTACGTTCCAGGGGCGCCAGGACCTTATACCCCGTTTAGCCTGGAGGATCTGTGGCCTGCACCCCCCCCTCACCTCCCGGAAGGCTTTAGCCTCCGGGAAGGTGAGGGGGGCCAGCAGCCACCTTGCTCCAGGCCCGCGTTGGGCCCGCCGGCTTGACCCGCGGGGGGCGAGGGGAGGCATCCCTGTTACGCAGTTACTAATCTAGATCTACCCGTCTTAAGTCGTAACAAAGTTACCTTAGGGGAACCTGAGGTAGAATGGTATTAAGTTCCCCCCCCCATACCACCTGTAGGAGGAATAATTAACTTGAGGGATAAAACTTTAAAATTTTTAAAAAAGCATTGCCTCGCCGTGATGGCAAATAGTTATATAATTGATTCCCCCTCCCCCAGTAATTTAACGTATTTATGGGGTTATGGGTCATTATTAGGCCTAGTATTAGTTATGCAAATAATAACCGGTGTTACTCTAGCTATGATAATGTGTAGCGACCACGGGATCGATTTGGTGGAATAATATTACAATATGCTGAAAGGGGGTTCTTGGCAGCCAATAATCAGCAGGTAGATCAGTTATCTCAAAGACTTTACGTAATAGACTAGCAATTGTTGAGGTGCATAATATGAACGGGAGCCTAGTAGAGGCAGCCAAGGCAAGGGCAAGTGAAAATAAAGTCTAAATGATCTTATGGAAAGATCATAAAGATATTTAGATTGTCATTTACCTAATATAATTAACCTATCAGCCGATCTTAATTCAAGTTTACTTAGTTCAGGTTTAATTTTATCTCCATGATGCCCCCCCTCACCCGGAGGCTCCCCCCCCTCACCTCCCGGAAGGCTCTGTTGACCCCCCCTCACCTCCCGGAAGGCTCTGTTGAGCCTCCGGGTGAGGGGGGGGAGCCTCCGGGTGAGGGGGGGTCAACGCCTTCCGGTGAGGGGGGGGGTGACCGGTTTCGTAGATGCAGAAGGCTGTTTTACTTCTTATATAGGGTCTTCTAAAACAACTCGAACCGGTAAATCTGTGTCTTTAAGATTTAATATAACATTACATAAGAGAGATATACAGTTACTTTATTTAATAAAAGATTTTTTTGGTGTAGGTAATATAAGAATAAAAGCCAATTCCAATTATGTTTATTATAATGTTGATTCAATAAAAGATTTAATAATAATAAATCATTTTGAAGAATATCCTTTGTTAACTATAAAAAAAACTAATTATCTTCAATTTGTAAAAGTCTTAAATATGATCAAAGAGAAAAAACATCTTCAAATAGATAAATTTGAGGATGTAAGAAAAGCATTAGAATTATTAAATAAAAATTCTAATATTAATGAATATTCTGAAAATATTTGTTTAAATCCTTGATGGGTTTCTGGGTTTTTAACTGGGGAAGGTTCATTTAGTTTTTTAACTAGAAGAAGAAAAACGATGGGTCGATTAAAATAGATTATAGTTTAATAGTTGAAATATCTCAATCAACATTGGATATAAATCTATTAAATTCTATATGTAATTTTTGGAAAGTAGGTAAAGTCTATACAAGTAATACTATATCTAGAATAAGAGTCAATAAATTAGGGGACTTAAACTTATTAATATTAGAATATTTTAATAAATATCCATTATTAGGATATAAACTTGAACAGTATTTAATTTGAAAACAAGCGGTGGATATTTATAATAAATATCCGGAATGGACTAAACAAAGGGAGAATAAATTAACCAATATATTAGGTAAATTATCGACACTCAGTAAAGTAAGATAGCTTACTGACACAGGTGGTAATCACTGGTATCTTTTAATGGCATTATACTCCTAATATTGAGATGGCATTTAATTCAGTTGAACATATCATGATGTGTTTTAAATTTCGCAATAATGCTGAAAAAATAATTAATTAATCAGCAGGTATATCTAAGAGACTAAACGCGAAACTAGATATTATAGTCCAAAGTAAATAAAACTAGATCAAAATAAATGGAAACCCAATTACTACCCTTTATGGAAGTTTTTGGGCCGCAAGATCAATAAATTTGACTGGATTAAAAGTATCGTCCTCGACGCGAAGATTAGTAAGTTCGTCATCCGCCGATACTAGGCCGCCGTTCGATGGTCTAAAAGTTTCTACAAGTTATTTACAGTGGTTTGCAGGCTTTGTAGATGCAGAAGGAAACTTTTTACCCCCCTCACCTCCCGGATGGCGTTGACCCCCCCTCACCTTCCCGGAGGCTCAACAGAGCCTTCCGGGAGGTGAGGGGGGGGGAGCCATCCTCCGGGTGAGGGGGGGAGGGTTACGAAATCACGTGAATTTTCGATTTAGAATACGATTACACATTGATGATTTAGCCACTCTAGAAAAAATAAGATCTACATTAGATGTAGGGGTGGTAAAAATCGAAGGTAATAGTTGTATCTATATTGTGTCTGGGTATGATGATCTACGATATGTAATATTACCAATATTTAATCAATTTCCACTACTCACAGTTAAAGCCTTGGATCTAAAAGATTTCATTGCAGCATTAGAGATCAAGGGACAGTACTTGGGTAGTAGATTACCTGAATTATCCTATAATAAAATAATAGCCATAAAAAAAGGGATGAACACAGGTAGAAAAAATATCGATGAGAATCAACTTTCGTCAATTGTTAGTAATGTTAATATTAGTTCTTACTGGCTATTAGGCTTTGTAGAAGGAGAAGGAACATTTGGTATAAAGAATCTTGTTCCATATTTCCAGATAGCACAACATAATCGAAGTGTGTCGGTAATGGTAATAATAAAACAATATTTTTCTAATTTACCTAGAGGCAAATTAGAAACAAAGTCTACTCCAAAACCTAATTTATCCATGGTAACTAATAAACGAACTGTCCATTCATTATCAATAACAAATATAGATGTATATATGATTATATTCTTCCCTGGTTTCAGGGATTAAATTTTAATCCGAGGAAGGAGTTTGACTTTAAACTATGGGCTGTTGCAGTAACTATTCATAAACATGGATACTTTTATCTTCCAACTGGAAGATCTTTACTACTGTCCATAGTTAATAGTATAAATACTAAACGATATAGTACTAATAATGATATAGGATCTGTCACACCACCTTCTGATAAAGATATTAATGATGTATTGTCACAAGAGCCACCAATTGATATCAATTGTGGTAAGTCTCATCATATTTTATCTAGAGACTATACTATAACTAAAGGTGGACGACAAGGTTTTATAGTGCATGTATATAAGAATGGTGATGAGATTTCAGGTTCACCATTTTCAAGTTATGGAAAGGCACAATTAGCATTAGGACTAAAAGCTAATAATAGAATAGTAGCACGATATAAAGATACAGGTAAACTATACAAAGGACAGTATTTGTTCACATCTTCACCAGTCAAATGATCTATATTTTACTTTGATCATGAGAGACGTAAATAACGGCTGATTAATTCGTTACACTCACGCAAATGTAGCGTCATTTTTTTTTATATTTTTATATATCCATATAGCAAGAGGTTTATATTATGGTTCTTATACCAGACCAAGGATATTATTATGGTCTATAGGAGTAATAATATTTGTATTAACAATGGCAACAGGGTTTTTGGGTTATACTCTTCCCTGAGGTCTCGCTTTTGGCTTCATAACTTCACCATATGCGGGAATGAACGTGGTCATATCCGCCGGAGGTATCCTCAGAGACTCAAAGCGAAGCAGATAATGAAAAGATAGTCCAATCTCGATGACTGGAAGAGAATTGCAAAATAGAAAGTTTGCAACTAGTAGTACTACACCTATCCCGATAAAAATAAGGGACATAATAATAGGAACCTTGCTGGGGGATGCTCCCCCCCCTCACCTCCCCGGAGGCTAACGCCTTCCGGGGGGTGAGGGGGGGAGGCAGAACGCAGAGGGAATACCAGGATAGTATTTAAACAATCCATAAAACATGCAGATTATCTAGATTATATTTACTTTCAATTACTATTTTGAGGGTATTGTAATAGTAATGCCCCAACCCCTAAAATAACAAAGGATAGTAATGGTACTAAACATTTCTATTTAAGATTTAGTACCATAACTAATATAAAATTAAATTGGTATTATGATTTGTTTTATATAAATGGTGTCAAAACAGTACCAATTAATATTGCAGATTATTTAACCCCTAGAGCGTTTGCCTATTGGATCATGGATGATGGCTCATTGGGGGGGTTTATTACTACATACCAATAGTTTTACAAAAGAAGGAGTAAATTTATTAATAGAAGGGTTAGAAAAAAATTTGAATATAAAAAGTAATTTAAGAAAGAAATATAATAAATGAATAATATATATTCCAGTAAAAGAAATGGATGTCAGAGAAATAGTAGGAAGACATATTCATAAATCAATGAATTATAAGATAGGTTTAAAGTAGTCGAGATTAGCAAATGAGCCTATGAGGTAAATTAAAGTGCCTCACATGTTTATTTAATAAAGAAATTCTAAAGTTTTCATATTTAAATCATTTTCATGATATTTGTATCATGATTATGCCTTTATTAACTACGGGTAAAAATAAGATTAAAGGTATAAACAGAATAGGACCACATGATATTAGTATATATTCTATTATATTTGGTTCTTTATTAGGAGATGCTCATGCTGAACGAAGAAAGGGAGGAGTAGGAACTCGAATAAGTTTTTATCAAGAAAGTACTCATGTTACTTATTTATTATGGTTACATAATCAATTAGCATCCAAAGGTTATTGTCATGAGAATCTACCAGTAATTACTACAAGATTAGGAAAAAAAGGAGTAGTTAGAAAAATAGTAAGATTTCATACTTGAACTTATACAAGTTTCAATCAAATACATGATCTTTGGTATATTGATAATAAAAAAAAAGTACCAGAGTGTATAGGAAAATATTTAACACCATTAGCATTAGCAATATGAATTATGGATGATGGAGCTAAAGTTAGTAAAGGGTTAAAATTATGTACTAATTCTTATACTTATTCCGAATGTTTATTATTAGTTAGAATTTTATATGAGAATTTCAATCTAAAAGCAACCGTTCAGTCAGCAGGAGTAAAGAATCAGTATATAATATATATTTGAAAAGAGTCTATTCCTGTATTGAGAAATATAATATCACCATATATAATACCAGAAATGAAATATAAAATAATAGAATAGCTTAATTAAAAAGCATAGTTTTTTTCAAAGGTAAATAGAAAAACCATAATTAAATTAAAGTTTACATTTTATTTTAATTAATTAACAGGAAAAAAGCGACACTAATGAATACGGGTTAAAAGTTTAATGTTTTAGACCAAGACCGTCGGTTTTAATAATAAGATCGCTACAGACTGGCTCATTGGTGGGTATCTGAAAAGGTGCTTAATGTACAGTCGAAACTTACTAGTAGTAACTAGCATAAGGCTTTACAAAAATGGTATATAAGCTTAGAAGATAAGTGAGAATATGTAAAGTACGTGGTTTATATATTGAAAACAATGTAAACACATCAGTATATTACTGCAATATATAAAATTTAAGTTTGGCAACGGTAAAGTTATGGCCGTTCAGTAAATTTCACAATATGGGAAGAGGGAAACTAATTCGCAGGTAAACCTGAGAGACTAAAAGTGAAAGCAGAAATGACAAATAATAGTCCTTTATTATAAAATTTGTTGAGACAAAGCATAAATATAGTAGACTCCCCCTTAATTAATGAGCATTACATTGAAATTAGCATGATGTTAAGCATAATAGGGGGGAAACCCATCAATAAACAATTTTCAGAATGATTCGTTGGGTTTTCCGACGCTGACAGTAATTTTACAATAAGAATTAGGAAGAACCCTGAGGGGGTAATAAAAGGATTTGAATTTATATTTAGGATTGCCCTCCATAAGGATGATAAAAAAACCTTAGAGTATATACAATCTAAATTAGGTTGTGGTATAATAAGAGTTGACCGGTACAATTATGTATTAATAATAAATAAAAACGAGGATATTGAATTAAAATTATTGCCTATATTTGATAGTTTTAATTTAAATAGTGTAAAATATTTAGATTATTTAGCTTGGAGAGAAGGATTTTTATTATGAAGGGCTAGAAAAAAACTGACTCCGTCATTAATAACTCAAATATTAGAACTAAAAGATTCTATGAACGCCAATAGGAAAGATTTTACAATGCCTCTAGGGCATGTGCGAATTACAGAGAATTATATTTTAGGTTTAATAGAGGGGGATGGTTCATTTTATTTATATAAAAGTAAATATTATACTTATATTTCTATAGGAATGGAATCAGTTAATCGTTTTATTTTTGAAAAGATTAGACACTATTTAATTAAACAAATGGATTTTTATTCTCAACTTTATGCCATTAATACAAAGTTAATCGCCATAGTGGATCAGAAGTAAACTGAGGGTAGAAAGCCATTTAGTATTATACAGATTAATCAAATTGATTATATGTATAATATATTAATACCTTGGTTTGATACTCTTAAATTTAACTCTAAGAAGTATAAAGATTATTTAGATTTTAAGCTGATAACTACTCTTATTTATCAAGGGAAGCATCTAACCGCGGAGGGAAAGGATCTTATTCATAATATTACAAACCGAATGAATGATAATCCCCCCCCCTCACCGGAAGGCTCTGTTGACCCCCCCTCACCTCCCGGAAGGCTCTGTTGACCCCCCCTCACCTCCCGGAAGGCTCTGTTGAGCCTCCGGGTGAGGGGGGGGAGCCTCCGGGTGAGGGGGGGGAGCCTCCGGGTGAGGGGGGGGAGCCTTCCGGTGAGGGGGGGTGGGTCAGAATAATATCCAGCAATAAAATAATAAGATCAATTTATATAATTGCCGCTTATTTTGTAGAACCTGGGTATACTATATATTTTCATAATGGAGTTTATTGTTCTAAATATTTAAGAATAAGTTATAATGTAATGGTTAGACGGTTAAATGATAGTAAACCTTTTCTAACTAATTACGGACTTGTCAAATTAAGTAGAAAACCAATCTTTATAACTAAGAGGTTACGGGACGGGGGCGCGGATTAGCGTCACGAACGAGTAACAATTACGAATCAACAAATAAATGAAGTATAACTAATTTATTATCGGCAATACCTTGGATGGGAGTTAATATAGTGGAATTTGTCTGGGGTGGATTTTCCGTGGATAATGCGACATTAAACAGATTTTTCAGTCTTCATTATTTATTACCCTTTATATTAGTGGGATTAGTGGTATTACATTTAGTAGCTCTTCATCACCATGGAAGTAATAACCCATTAGGGGTATCAGCCAATGGTGATAGAGTACCATTCCATCCTTATTATACTTTTAAAGATATAGTAGGATTTTTAGCCTTCTTTTTAGTATTATCAATAATTGTCTTCTATATGCCTAATTTATTAGGTCATTCAGACAACTACATACCAGCCAACCCGCTGGTAACACCAACTCACATACAACCAGAATGGTATCAATAAAAATGCTATACCTCCTGCAAGGAGGAAATAATCCTGCTTTAGGCTAAAAATAAATTTAATAATTAGCCGAAAATATTCTCAGAGACTAATAACAGGAAACCACGTGGTTAAGAAATAGTCCAAACCTTTAAGGGTAGATATAAATATTACTTGTGGTTTAAATAAAAAGAAACAATTATCTAAAAAAGATAGAGCTTCAATCTCATTATCTGATTTAGAGAATCAGGTATTAATTGGTCTTTTGTTAGGCGACCCCCCCTCACCCGGAGGCTCAACAGAGCCTTCCGGGAGGTGAGGGGGGGAGGTCATATTCAAAAACGATCTTCATTAAGTAACTCGAGATTTATATATAGTCAATCAGGAAAACATGAAGACTACTTTAATTTAATATATAGTATATTTAATAGATTTTGTACTAATGAATATAAACCTAGTATGAAATTAAATAAAAAGGGTTATAAACATATAACTTTGGCTACAATGGCTCTACCTTGTTTTAATTATTATCATGAAATTTTTTACTTAAATAAAAAGTGGTACCTGAAAATATAAATGAGTTACTAACCGAGGTAAGTTTAGCATATTGGATCATGGATGATGGTTCTAAACAAGGAAAAGGAATACATTTAAATACCTATGGCTTTACACAAGAGTGTGTTAAACGATTAGTATTAGTTTTAGAAACTAAATTTAATTTAAAGTGTTCTCTTCATATAAAGAATAAACAACATAGGATTTTTATCTGGGCAAAATCCAAAGATCTTTTAAAATCCTATATTATAACGCATATTCATCCATCCATGTTGTATAAGTTAACCTAAATAAAAGGATAAGATTTTTTACCTTATTATGCAATATTACGATCAATCCCTAATAAGCTATTAGGGGTTATAGCAATGTTTGCTGCGATATTAATATTATTAGCAATGCCTTTCTTAGATGAATCAAGAATACGAGGAAGTCAATTTAGACCTTTTATGAAAATAATCTTTTGGTTATTTATATCAAATTTCGTATTATTAGGATGGATAGGTGCTAAACCAGTATCAGATCCTTACATAATAATAGGTCAGTTAAGTTCAATATTTTATTTTGCATGGTTTGCAATAGTAGCCATGGTAGGGATAATAGAAAATACTCTATATCAAATGAGACAACTTTGGCTGGGGGCCAAATAGGACCCTGTCCCCCCGTCGCCCCCCCTCGCGCCCCCCCTCACCCGGAGGCTCCCCCCCCTCACCCGGAGGCTCAACAGAGCCTTCCGGTGAGGGGGGGGAGCCTCCGGGTGAGGGGGGGTCAACGCCTTCCGGTGAGGGGGGGGGTGTGGTAGAGGGGGGTAAATAAAAGTATGGTATGAAGAGGCTAGAATGTTATCGCTTAGAAATCCTTTAGAACAATTTATGATTAACGAGTTATTAACGATATTATTCCCTTTCTGGGAAGTGTCATTAACAAATATAGGTTTATATTTAATAATGAGTTTAGTACTAATAGTAATAATATCACAAATCATCCTCGGCTCGACGGGGGGTGTGCCGATTATAGGGAATAAAAGTATATTAATAAAACAATCAATCTATGATACAGTGCATAAGATAGTAAAAGATCAGATAGGTATATCACATGAAATAAATTTACCTTTTTTATACACATTATTTATATTAGTATTGACATTAAATTTAATTGGAATCATTCCTTATAATTATAGTACAACCTCGCATCTCGTTTTAACATTAAGTATGAGTGTATCAATATTAATAGGAGTGACAGTAATGGGAGTAAACCGACATAAATTAGTATTTTTTAGTCTACTAATCCCTGGGGGTACTCCGTTAGGTCTGGTACCTCTATTAGTAATAATAGAAACAATATCTTATCTGGCTAGAGCTATTAGCTTAGGAGTAAGATTGGGTGCAAATATGATAGCAGGTCATGTTTTATTAAAAATCTTAGCAGGATTAATCTTGAAAATAATGAAAACTTCGTTAATAACCGGCTTAATAATAGGATGCCTGCCTATGTTTATCTTTACTTTATTAGTAGGATTAGAATTAGGTATAAGTGTATTACAAGGGATAGTATTTCTCATTTTAACTTCATCTTATATAAAGGATGCTATTGCTTTACATTAGTCTTAGCCAACTGATCGCGACACCCGAGGACCGCGGAGGGGCGGTCAGAGAGAGTTAATGGGATGAAAGGTATGTGACCCTCTTGGTAGAGTGTACAAGTAAACAGGTGTGTACGCTATAAGGTGGTTATACTCGACCAATGCCCGAGATATTGGGGTATTATATTTAATTTTTGCCATCTTGGCGGGATTAATAGGGACAGTATTATCAATCATAATAAGATTAGAATTAGGAGGTGCGGGGGTTCAATATTTACAAGGAGATAACCAATTATACAATGTGGTTGTGACGGCACACGCATTCGTCATGATTTTTTTCATGGTCAAAAAGCAAAGAACCTTAATTAAAAATCCTATGCTTTTAGTTAAAAGGTTCAAAGATGAAAATCTAATAAACAAAGCTAAAAGGTATTACACGGTAGAGATAAGAGTAGGGAATTCCACCTCGTCTGGCCCTATGCAAACATGCAATGAAGGAGGTGGAGGTAGGGGAAATAATGATCCTTTAAAATTTAAGTATACTAAAGTAATAATAGAAGATCCATATAATAATAGGGATATTATATTAAGAATAACAAAAAGACAAAAAGGTGTATATATTTGGGAATCATTAGATGGAAAAAATTTATATGTGGGGCATTCTATAAATTTATATAATAGAATAAGTTCTTATTTTATGCCTTCTATATTAAAAACTAAAGAAAGGAGAGTACTTAGATATTTAAATAAGTACGGATTTTCTCAAATTAAATTAACAGTGTATATTATGGATAATCAGCCTAGTTTAGAGGAAGTAATAGAATTAGAACAATATTTTATAGACACAATGAAACCAAATTTAAACGTGGATTTAATTGCAAATGGTTCAGGTTATCATGCACCAATGAGAATAGAGAGGCGAAAAAAATTACGAAAAGAAAGAGGTACACAAATATATCTTTATGATGTTAAAACTTTTACCTTATTACATGTGTTTGAATCTAAACAATATATGTATGATAGTATAAATATACATAATAAAAGTTTAAAGGATTGTCTAGAACAAGGGAAATTATATTTAGATATATTTTTCTTATCATTAGATGAAATAAAAGAGAGTACTAAATATAATTTATTAAGTTTAAATGAAATAAAATCTCTTGTCAAAGAACAAAGAGAATTATATGAAAAAAAACATCCTAATTCAAAGGCTATATTAGCGGAATTTATAAACAATCCTAAATTAAATAAAGAATTTAGTTCTTTAAATAAATTAGCTAAGGAACTAAAAGGAGATAGACAGGTAATAAGAGAATACTTAAAAGGTAATAAATTAGGTTATTATCGAGGACAATGGAAATTCACCTATAAGAGCGGCCCTGATACTCTGCAGTAAGACTGGATTGAATAGGAAGTAATAAGGCATGGCCATTTAATATAGAAATATATTATAATAAAGATTTCACTGTATGCAAAGAAATCTTTAGAGTTTTAAAAACTAGTACTGCTAGCTTTCTTATATGAAAAGTGGCAGGATACAGTAACATATTTAAAAATTAGAATATTAGCAGGAAACCAAAGATAATGGGGCTTTAAAAGCATAAACACTATTATTGAGTAGGATCCTCAGAGACTACACGTGAAATACCGACCGGACTAGGTTAGGTAAATAAATAGTCCGATGGTCAAGCGACTCCGCCGGGGGTTACCCCCCCCTCACCGGATGGCTCCCCCCCCTCACCGGAAGGCGTTGACCCCCCCTCACCCGGAGGCTCAACAGAGCCTTCCGGTGAGGGGGGGGAGCCTCCGGGTGAGGGGGGGTCAACGCCATCCGGTGAGGGGGGGTTACACACTACCTCCGCCGCACCGGCCAGTTGGATGCCGGCGTTAATAGGGGGTTTTGGGAATTTTATAGTTCCAGTGATGATAGGTGCCGCTGATATGGCAAAAAAACGATTAACTAATTCTTTGACGCCCAAGGGGCTATATTCCAAGTTTGAATTAGGTTCTTATTTAGCGGGTTTATTCGAAGGGGATGGTCATATTTGGATACCAAATACCTCTTCTAAAAAGAAACATAATCCCAGATTCTGTATAACTTTTCATAAAAAGGATTTACCTTTAGCAGAAAAAGTATTAGGGATAATAGGATATGGTTTTATTAGACATAAAACCAAAGAAAATGCTTGTGTTTTAACTGTATCTCCAGTTAAAGGTTTGAAAAAAATAATCAGCTTGATAAACGGGGAATTAAGGACTCCTAAAATACATCAATTATATTCATTAATTGAATGGATAAACCAGAATCATAAATTAGACATAAAAAAGCTTTCATTAAATAATGAAGCTTTAAATAAGGATAGCTGGTTAGCTGGATTTATAGATTCAGATGGGAACTTTCATATACGACATACAAGATTAGAAACCCGCCATCCGGTAAAAAGACGAATAAGTTGTAGTTTAAGGATAGAACAACGAAAAGTAGATCCTATAACAAATGAGAGTTATCAGGAGATTTTAACTTTAATAGCAGAATTTTTCAACACGAAATTATCTCTACGACAACAAGCACGGACAAACAGAGAATATTTTATAGTATCTGCCTCAAGTCAAAAATCTCTCAGAGTAATAATAGATTATCTAGAGGACCATAATTTATTAAGTTCAAAATATTTGGACTATAGAGATTGGGCAAAGGCAGTAAATTTAATTTTAACAAATTTACACTATACTGAAGAGGGAATAGTTCAAATAGATAAGCTAAAAAAGAATATGAACCGAAGTAGAACAAAATTTGACTGGGATCATTTAGAGGATTAGAAAAATAAAGGAATGCCATGGGTATCAGGAATGGTACCAATAATAACTTCGCTATTTTGCATGGAATCCCTCGAAAATTTGGAGAGATCTAAAGTTAACAGACATATATACACCTAGTTGGATAACAAAGTTGTAGGTCAACTGAACTAGTCGTAAAAATTATATGTACATGGGGGGAATATGCCATATCTCTACCATCATATTTTGTAGAGATATTCAGAGATTAAACGCGAAGCACCCAAAATGGGTGAATTCATAGTCCGACAGGGTAGGAAACTACTTAGATAAAATTGATTCCCAAGATTAAATAATATATCATTTTGGTTATTACCTCCATCATTGATATTATTATTATTATCATCATTAGTTGAGAATGGTGCGGGTACTGGTTGGACTGTTTATCCTCCATTATCATCAATCCAAGCTCACTCAGGAGGATCGGTTGATTTAGCAATATTCTCGCTTCACCTGGCAGGGATATCTTCTATGTTAGGTAAGTTTGTGCCTAACTAAAATTCTCTTTTATGTTAAGGTTAGCAAATCGTTAAATTAACCGAGATTAGTATCTTAGAGACTAAGCAGAGAAGTACTAATAGTACAATTAATAGTCCTATAAAGACAAACGAACATGGTTTATTGCTTAGCATGATAATAGTACCACCTTTACCTATAATAAAAAAATGGAATAAAACAGATGGATATTTCCTCCAACAGATTGTACTGCTTTAGTAGTGTATAATGGTAGAGGTAATCTAGGTTCAACTGTAGGATTACCTAAATTTACTAAATTTTTACGTGATTCAACTTATATAGATAGTTTAAGTTTAGGTGTAATGATAGGGATATTAATAGGAGACGCCTGCTTTAATAAAAAAGCCGGCCCCGCCAAACGAGTTAATAATGTAAGAATAAGCTTCAAACAATCAATTAATTATTTTCCCTTTTTATGGACTGTATTTATCGCGTTAAGTCATTATATTCCTAGTTTCCCACGATTAGATTATACTACTATTAGAGGTGTAAAATATACTGGAGTGCAATTCGAGACACGTCTCTTACCATGTATTACAATCCTCTATGATAAATTCATGGAACATGGTAGGAAATCAATCCCCGTGGACATATATTATTACCTAAGCCCTGTAGCTCTAGCTTATTGGATAATGTCTGACGGGGCTAGATATGGGAAAGGGATGGTACTATGTACAGATGGATTCACAGTGGTTGAAGTAGTACGGCTAATGAATGTTCTTATTTACCGATATGAGATTAATTGTTCTCTTATCTATAGTGCGGAACTACCTATTATTTATATCAGAGCAGACAATATGGACAAATTACGATCGATTGTAGTACCATATATGATACCATTTTCAATGTATAAATTATCAGGCAAAGGGGTAAATCGTTTTAGTTCTTTATAGGCAATAAATTTCTTAACAACAATAATTAATATGCGAGCCCCGGGTATGAGCTGGCATAAATTACCGTGAAAAAAACAAATGAATTACAGTATTAGTCGGCAAACAAAAAAACCTATGAGTGATGAGGAATTTCATCAATGATTAGTAGGTTTCATTGACGGGTAAGGAAATTTTACTATAGGGATTGACACTAGAAATAAATTTACTATATTTAATTTTAATTTTAGAATTGGATTACATATAGATGACCTACCTTTACTTAATTCTATTAAAAATCGACTTGGGGTAAAATTATTATTAATAAACAGAAAGATTCAGCTAGCTTTAGTATAACAGATACTCAGGATTTAAAAACTATATTATTCCCTATTTTAGATGAATTTTCATTAAATACTACAAAATATTTAGATTATTTATCATTTAAGGAAGCATTAATATTAAATGCAAGGTTTAAGATGGATATTAATTCACGAGAACAAAATATAAATAAAATAATCAGCCTGAATCTATGAATCGAAAAAGAATAGATTACTTGTTACCATTAGATCATATAAAAATAACATCTTATTGGTTATTAGGTTTAATAGAAGGTGACCCCCCCTCACCTTCCCGGAGGCTCAACAGAGCCTTCCGGTGAGGGGGGGAGGAAGTTTTCATTTAATTAGGGCGTCTTTGGCACCTAGTTTTTCTTTAAGTTTAACCCCCCCCTCACGATATGAACCGTGAGGGGGGTCCCCCCTCACGGTTCATATCGTGAGGGGGGGGGTTCAACAACCGGTTTTAGAGAAAATTAAAGAGTTTTTACTTCTACAACTAGATGAGTATAGTTTAATAAAAGCAGTTAATACTAAGTTAATTAATATAAGTAGTGAACCTGCTTCTGGAAATACTAAGGCCAAGGTAAAGATCCTAGTAAATCAAATAGATTATATAAATAACATATTTATACCTTTTTTAGATGGTTTACAATTTCAAAGGAAGAAAAAGTTAGATTTTGAGGATTGAAAACTTATGACTAGTTTTATAATACAAGGAAAGCATTTAATCCCTGAAGGTAGATCATTTTAAATCTTTCGTATCGAATGAATAATTTTAGATTGTCAACGAGTATGAAGAATCTTCCAATCGTTTCAGATTTGGAGATTAAATCTCTTTTAACTTTGCCACCTTTAGTTCAAATAGATGATGAGGGACGTGTAAGGGAAGTAAAAACAGGGAAAGTAATACGAGAGGTATATATAGTAGAGGTAGTTCATACTGATGGTAAAATTGAATTCTTTCATTCTGTAGTAGAATCTGCCAAATCACTTAATGTGCCTAGAACGAGGCTTTCAAATCGGTTAGACGATGGTAAACCCTTAAGTTCGGCGGGTAATGATTGTAAATTGCGTAGAATAAGAGTATATTTTCCATAAGGGGAAGTGGCTATTATAAAGGGCATTGAGGGAGCTGGGGTAGTGTAATTCGTTTATAAAAACAAATAGCGGTGACACTCTATGAGTGTCATTGTTTTCACTCAATGTAGGAAGTTATAGTTGTATAATATCTACAAGTAATTTACTTTAGAGACTAAATGTGAAACACCGATTCAACCACCCCCCCCTCACCGGAAGGCTCCCCCCCTCACCCGGAGGCTCCCCCCCCTCACCGGAAGGCTCTGTTGAGCCTCCGGGTGAGGGGGGGTCAACAGAGCCTTCCGGTGAGGGGGGGGAGCCTCCGGGTGAGGGGGGGCGCGAGGGTGGTGGCAGGTAAGGAATAGTCCAAAATCAAGTTGATTTTGTATTTGTGTGGGCAGTATTTATAACTGCAATATTATTATTATTATCATTACCAGTGTTAGCGGGTGGAATTCTGCCCGCTTTAAATGTGGCCAATTGCTGGGAACTGTCAGAGATGAGAAAATCAGCAGGAAACCCTTTAGGTTTGAACCAATTGGGGATCTTCAGAGACTATACGCCAGAATTAATCTGTAGTAATATATTAGTAATTAAATCAAGTACAAAAAAAGAATTTGGTCAATATTTAGCAGGTTTAATCGAAGGGGATGGAACAATCATAGTACCAACCACAGAAAGATCAGCTAAAGGAAAAATTAATTATCCTTCAATTCAAATAGTATTTAATTTAAAAGATTTACCATTGGCATTAATAATACAAAAAGAATTAAGTAATGGATCTCTAGCTCGAAAAAAAGGAGTTAATGCTTATGTCTTAACCATAAACAACCATGAAGGGTGGCTTTTAATAGTAAGTTTAATAAATGGTAAGATGAGAACACCCAAAATCAATGCATTATATAAATTAATAGATTGGTTAAATAAAAGATTTAATACATTAAATATAATCAAGGCACCTATAGATAAAAGTCCTTTAGATTCAAATGCATGGTTATCAGGATTTATAGAAGCGGATGGTCATTTTTCAGTAAGAACAACAACTGTTTCACGATATCCTAAGATGGAGTGCAAATTTGAGTTAAGTCAAAGACAAATTGATCATAATGGGAATAACAATCTTAGTTTTTTAGAATTAATAGCAGAATTATTACTGACTAATGTCAAAGCAATAAGATTAAATAAACCAAATCCTGAATATAGATTAAGAACAACTAATTTAAAAGCTAATATAATATTAGAGACTTATTTAGAGAGATATCCTTTATATGGAAGTAAATATTTAGATTATAAGGATTGGCAAAAAGTATTAGAAATATTTAAATTAGGGGAGCATAAGCAGAAACATGGGATAGAGAAAATAATTTCGATTAAATTAGGAATGAATGATAGAAGAACAGTATTAATTTGGAATCATTTAAATAATTTTTACAACTTAGATTAATAAGATATAGTCCGAACTATCTTGTGAAAGATAGAGTATCTACCTTGAAGAAAATTCATGAGACCTTAGTAGTCATGGGACTTTGTCCAGTAGATCAACAAGGGAATAACGTTACATACTAGTGAAACAGCCATATTAATAAAAGAACATTATATATATCTTAATTGTTTATTAATGAGTAGGGCTAAACCTATTGAGAGTAGTTCTAAACAATTAGGTCCCTATTTAGCAGGATTAATAGAGGGTGACCCCCCCTCACCCGGAGGCTCCCCCCCCTCACCGGAAGGCTCCCCCCCTCACCCGGAGGCTCAACAGAGCCTTCCGGTGAGGGGGGGTCAACAGAGCCTTCCGGTGAGGGGGGGAGGGTCATTGATAACACCTAGTAGTTTAAGAACTCCTAGTGGAAAGATAAAGGTTTGTTATATACAAATTGTATTTGCTTTACATGAATTACCCTTAGCACAGTTAATCCAAAAAGAATTAGGGGTGGGAAATGTGTATATATCTAAACATCAAAAAATATGTAGATATATGATACAGGATAAATTAGGGGTTTTATTAGTAGTTAATTTAATAAATGGTAATATGAGAACACCTAAGATAAACGCTCTATATAGGATGATTTCTTGGCTAAATGCCAAAGGAGATAATATAACAAAATTACCTCTAGATCTTAGCCCTATAGAAAGCAATGCATGGTTATCAGGGTTTATAGACGCAGATGGTCATTTTGCTATAAAAGGATCAAAAAGAGTTTATATAGCTTTTCAATTTTATTTATGTCAACGAGAAGTGGATAAAAGTGGAGAGAGTTTTGAACCATTATTTAAAAAGATAGGGGAATATTTATTAACTAAAGTAATTTTAACTAAAAAGAATAATTTTCCTCAATTTACTATTACAACTTCAAATAAAAGAAGTAATTATATAATAATAAATTATTTAACTACTTATCCATTGTTTAGTTCTAAGTATAATGATTTTATAGATTGGTCTAATACTTATGTATTATTTCATAGTAAACAACATATAAAGGATCCAAAGATTAAATATTATATACTTAAGGTAAAGTCAGAGATGAATAAAGGTAGAGTTAAATTTACATGGAAACATCTTGATAATTTTTATAAATATTAATAATTTCACTATTATGAAGTTATTCCCTAATAATGGGAATAACGATGCTTAAGGGGCATAAAAGTGGGTAATAAGCTGATAGCATGTAGTATCAGCCAGGGAGCATCCTTCAGAGATTAAATACTCACCAACTTTTTAGTTGAAGAAATAATCCTTAGAATATAATCTAAGTCTTACAGATAGAAACTTTAATAGTTCTTTCTATGACCCATCAGCTGGGGGTGATCCAGTGCTTTATCAGCATATTTTCTGATTCTTTGGTCATCCTAGCACTTTGGGATAGTAAAAATAAGTTATATGCTGAAACGGCCGCCGTCCCGCAAATAGGTTCGGGCCCGGATCAGCCGGTATAGATACCTCAACGATCCTACGCTTAACTTCCAGTATCGGAAGATGATATGATCTGACGTTAAACGTCGGAAGTGTATATATTAATTATACCAGGATTTGGTATAATAAGTCATGTAATATCAACTTATTCCGGTAAAAGAGTATTCGGTTATCTAGGTATGATATACGCATTAGCTTCAATAGGAATCTTAGGATTCATAGTATGGTCTCATCACATGTTCACTGTAGGTCTCTAGGCCTTATAACACAACTAAAAGTGCTGGGATAAGCAACAGATCAGCCGGGTCTAGGCCCTCAGAGATTATAAGTTGTCCTCACCAATGGGGAAGATATAATCCATTTTCTTAATTATAAACCTTAAGGGCTTAAACCTGGGACGAGGCTAGGCTAGAGGGGAATGCTGGAGTTAATCGGGGTTTGACCCTATCGGTGGAGGGCTATCGATATCGAAGGATAAACACTTCCCCCCCTCACCTCCCGGAAGGCTCTATTGACCCCCCCTCACCCGGAGGCTCAACAGAGCCTTCCGGTGAGGGGGGGGAGCCTCCGGGTGAGGGGGGGAGGAAGAGGTTGTTAATGAAGTGCTGACAGGTAGTATGTTAGGTGATGGGTTTATAGAATTATCAGGCCGAATGCTAAACGGTAGATTTAAATTACAATTGGCTGAAAAACATTCGGGTTATGCAAAAATGGTATTAAGAATATTAGCTCCTTATTGTTCTAGTGATCAAATAAAATTAAATAATTATCTAGATAAACGGACAGATAAAACATACTATAATTGTAGTTTTAAAACAAAAGCCTTACCAACCTTTACTAAACTTCATAAAATTTGGTATAAAGATAATACAAAAATAATCCCAGCTAATATAAAAGAATTATTAACCCCTATATCTTTAGCTCATTGGATTATGCAAGATGGTAGTTTTCAAAAGGCGAGCGGGGGGGATCTTTGTACAGACTCTTATACAATTTTGGAAGTAAAATTACTTGCAACTAGTTTATCAGAAAAATTTAACATACTTCTATCCATATTTCTCAAGGGAGGGGGCGGATTTATATATGGAAAACTTCAATGGAACCTCTAAGAAAAATAGTTCGACCTCATTTTCATGATTCTATGCTATATAGAATAGGTTTATAAGAAAGGAATAGCTAGATGTCGATACAAGAGCATATTTCACTTCAGCGACATTAATAATTGCAGTGCCAACAGGGATAAAAATATTCTCGTGGCTGGCGACGATATACGGGGGAAGTATAAGATTTAGTACTCCTATGTTATTTTCTATGGGATTCATATTTTTATTTACAGTAGGAGGATAGTTAGTTCTCGTAAAAATGTTACTGAATTTTGAAAGATACAATGTATAATCAAACGGGTAGACCCTTAGAGACTAGACGTAACAACGAAAATATCGTAACTGATAGCCCTAATTAATAGTAAACTATAGTGAAGTGATATATAGTCTTTTAATATTAAAAATGGGAGAGTGGTTTAAAAAGAGATTAGAAGAATTAGATACAAGCCCTGAAAAAGTTTACGCTAATTTTAAGGATGAAAGGGGACAGTAATTAAGAGATCCTAGAGGTAAAAACCCCGTAGGTACCATTTATTACTTAATAAATAAAATAAACGGTCATAGCTACGTAGGCTGCTCTAAGAATATAGAGAGTCGTATGAAAAATTACTTAAATATTAGCTATTTAATAAGTAAAAAAAATGCTAACCAGCCTATAATAAAAGCTTTACTAAAATATGGGCCTTCAAACTTTTCAGTAGTAATAATAGAATATACACCCTTAGATGTATTATTTGAAAGAGAATCATTTTGGATAATAAAACTCAAACCATATTATAATGTTTTGCAATATGGAGGTGCGTCAGTAGGATACAAACATAGTGAGGCTATAAAAAAAATGTTATCAACTTTAGCTACCCCCCCTCACCCGGAGGCTCAACAGAGCCTTCCGGGAGGTGAGGGGGGGGAGACTAGAACACATTCAGAGGAGACTAAAGCCTCAATATCTGCATCGTTAAAGGGGGATCTAAACCCTTTTAAAAATAAATCTCATACTGAGGAATCTTTAGGTAAAATGATAGCAGCAAACTCTTTAGGGGTAGTTTATGTTTATGACTGTTTTAAGCAATTGCAAGTTATTTTTCCTTCTGTAACCACAATGGCAAAATTAATCAAGTCTAATTCAAGTACCATTAACAAAGTTATTAATAGTGGTGAATTATTTAGAGGGGGGTGATATCTAAGTAAAACATTATTCTTTAAGGATGATAAACCAATATATAAAAGTTATATATCATGTACACCACTAATAACCGAGATAATCAGTAGTTCAATAATAAAACAACCTATATTTGTATTTGATTTAAATGGAAAATATTTATATAGATATAATGGAATAATGGAGGCTGAAAAAAACTTAAAGATACGACATGAGAAGATTAAACAATATGCAATTTCAAATGAACCATGTGGAGACTATATATTAAGTTTACATAGACTATTAAAAAAGTAACTGGAGTAATATTAGCCAATGCCTCGTTAGATATAGCGCTTCACGATGTAAAAGAATATAATATAAGTAATCAAACAATATTAAACACTAGCCTAGGCGGGGTAAGTTTTATAAACGCAAACCAAAGGGGAGATTGAAAAATATATATAGAAAAATATTGAGTGGGATTATTAGAAGGTGATGGATCAATAATAGTAAGAAGGAATAAAGCAAATAAAATATATGGGGCGTTTGAAATAAGTTTAAAAAATTTAAAAGAGAACTCTGAAATGTTAAATTTAATATCAAAAACTATAGGGGGGAGAATATATCAGGAGAAAAAAAACCAAGAAATAATCAAGGTAAAATGAGTAGCAGTATCAAAAAAAGACATAAAAAATTGTTTAGATATTTTAACTAAATACCCATTATTAACTAGTAAAAAAATATGTCAATTAGAACATTTAAAAAAATGTATTAAGATAAATGATTGAGATTATCATTTAAAAACTAGAAATGACAACTATGATGAACAAATAAATATTATTAATAATTATAATAATGATTTTGTTTTACCTTCTTATTTTAATTGTTGGTTAAGTGGGTTTATAGAAGCTGAAGGCTGTTTTCGATTTCAAAACAATAAACCTTCATCTTTTTATATATCTCAAAATGATGATAAATATATATTAAATGCAATAAGAAATTATTTTAATTGTCATCATAAGATAGGAATAAATAAAGATATAAGATCTTCAAGAATACAATATAGGATATCACTTTCAGGAAAACCCTTTAGAAATTTATTAAAGGATCATCTTTTAAAATATCCTTTATTAGGGAATAAAAGAATTAGTTTTAATATTTGGTTTAACTTAGATAATAATTAACCGTGTCGTGTGGTAACATTGCTGTGTTTATATATTGCCCTATTATATAAACGGTAAATAGGCCCCCCCCTCACCTTCCCGGAGGCTCAACAGAGCCTTCCGGGAGGTGAGGGGGGGGGGCCTGTTTGCTAACGGAAGAATCTTTTATATGGGAAATTAAGCGCAGCTCCTGCAACAAGTATAAAAGGCTAGCCCGTGGAAACCAAAGAGAAGATATATCTTCTTGAGTAGGATCCGTAGAGACTAAGCGCAATACATTATAAGTTAAAACCTTTTAACTTTTTGATGAAATTATAGTCCGATCCTTAGGGTGACCTAAGTACTAAAATACCTCAATTTAAAGGTCAATTAGTTAAATCCACGAAAAGACATACTACGTGGTAGCACATTTCCATTATGTATTATCAATGGGAGCAGTATTTGCATTATTTGCAGCATTCTATTATTGAATAGGTAAAATTACTGGAAAACAATATAATGAATTATTAGGGCAGATACATTTTTATACGATGTTTGTCGGGGTAAATATAACATTCTAAATGGGAGGAAGAAAAGGCTGCGATATACTGGAAAAACTTGGGGTTCAATCAGTAGATGATGGAAAAATCTTAACGATCAGGTGCAGCACATGCTAAGTGTGAAGATATGATCTATTGTCAAATATAAATGATAATGTCTTAATAGAAAATCTAGATTCTTTAGAACTCGGGGAGCAGCTTTATTCAATATTACCTATTTTAGGGTCATCCAAACATATGACTAATAATTTTATAAGGGATTATCGAAAGATAATAAACGATTATACAGGAAATTCAGGTATTTATTATTACATAAATAATGAAAATCCTAATCTATCTTATATTGGTAGTAGTAATAATCTTGGTAGAAGATTGGAAGAATACTGAAGGGTGATGAGAGGGATTAAAAAACCTAATAATCCATTTACAAAAGTCTTAAATAAGAATAGTAATTGGTCACTAGTAATTTTAGATCTCTGTCATCCTTCAGAATTACGATTGTATGAACAGTTAGCTATTTATCTATTCAATCCTAGTCTGAATATCTCATTCAATATATATCCTATTTCTCAGCATAAGACTTATGATTTTACAAAAGCCTTGAAATTAGTAAATGAACTAATTTCTGTCTTTACTGAGGGTCATTATATGTATTTGAGATTTATAGACATGCGAAGCGATATAATTAAGGCTAAATATGTGTTAGATTTAACTAACGAAAGTGGTGCCTCCCCCCCCTCACCGGAAGGCTCTGTCGACCCCCCCTCACCTTCCCGGAGGCTCAACAGAGCCTTCCGGTGAGGGGGGGGGAGCCTCCGGGTGAGGGGGGTCAACACTTTCTACTAAAGGTGGTAAACCTATAATAGTCTACGAATTTAGTCAGGGAAATATAATCAATTATTTTTCTTACCTTAATATAGCCATGAAGGTTTTGGGTGTAAAATATCAAACTTTAATTTCGGCTATCCAAGATAAGATATTAATCAAAGACAACCTAGCAATAGCGGACCTTTGAGTTTAGCAGAAATAAAAACTTATGTTCATCGGTTAACTTTACCAACTAAACTCAGAGTTAAGGGGTTTAAAGGTAATAGACTTTCAAAGTGGTGAGGTTGTTTATCAATACAAATCGATCCGAGAAGCTGCTAGGGAGTTAAAAGCCGATCAAGGTAGTATCAGAAAAGCTATAGAGAATAAATCAATATTTAGATCTAAATGATTAATAGAAAAAGTCAGTTTCGAGAGTAAGAAATAAATACAACCCCCCTTCCGGTGATACCGGCGGCCGAATAATCATTAGTTAGTATCCAGGTCCGGGGGGAGCTCGGCTCATTCGCATTTACTGACAAATCGATAAATAGACAAATCGACCCTCGACAAATCACTGACAAATCGACAATCATCACTGACAAATCATCACTATCATCGACTAAATCGAGAGTGGTACTCAGTTATAACTCGAATTTGGATCGGTCGGAAGGAGGGAACGGTCATAATAACCTATGATAGGGGGGGACAGTCCCAATGCATTTCTTAGGTCTGGCGGGTATGCCACGTAGAATACCAGACTATCCAGATGCTTTCATAGGATGGAATTATATAGCATCCTTAGGATCAATAATAAGTTTAGTATCAACAGTATTATTCTTATACATAGTCTATGATTTATTAACTAATGAGGTGGAAGCAAGCGACGGAGCCGATGTAGAAAACGAGTACTTTATATCGAGATGGTCAACTAAATATGCTCAGACCTTAGAGTGGAGTTTAACAAGCCCACCTGGCTTCCATTGTTATAATAGTTTACCAACCTTCCTAACGAAGTAAACAGCAATCGATAGGAGGACGGATAGAGTAGGAGGTAGGGGAAAAAACCATGAAGATAGGCTTATTAATATTTTTAATAGGTATAGAAGGTTTTATATTAAATAATAAAAATATAATCTTGATGTTAATATGTCTAGAGATAATGTTATTAGCCATGACAGTATTAGTATTAACTTTCTCAATTAGTTTTGAAGATATATTACCTCATATATATGCATTATATATAATTGTATTAACCGGTGCCGAATCGGCAATAGGCTTAGCGATCTTAGTATCTTTTTATAGATTAAGGGGGGTGATATACCTATCATTCCCGGCGGCAGTCCACGTAAAGAGTAAAAATAAAACTCAGTAAAATGAAGTATAACAAACAATCACATCCTTTTCATTTAGTAGAACCGTCACCTTGACCTTTAACCACTTCGATAGGCTTAGGTATAATGGCGATGGGGGGAGTAATATATTTTACGGGTTTAGATAGTATTGTATTAATATTAGGTTTGGTTGTGACGATAATGACAAGTACATTATGGTGGAGAGATTGCATTAGAGAGGGTACATTACAAGGTTATCATACAAAAAAAGTAAGAAAAGGTATCAATATAGGATTTATATTATTTATAGTCTCTGAAGTATTCTTCTTTTTTTCTATTTTCTGGGCCTATTTCCACTCTAGTTTATCACCGTCGGTAGAATTAGGTGGTATGTGGCCGCCAATGGGGATAGAAGCATTAAACCTTTGAGAGCTACCTTTATTAAATACAGTGGATAGTGCAATTGAGGCTGTGTGGGTGTGAACCCCACTCTATATGTTAAATTTATCTATAAATCAAGATATTTCATTACTACTCCCTCTTTCATTAAAAAAACCTCAATTAAATAAACTTGATACAGAATTCTATAAATGGTTTGCAGGGTTAACAGATGCTGAAGGAAGTTTTGGTATTTTTACTCTACCATCTAAAGGTATTTATTTAAAATTAACCCTAGGATTTCACATAGATGATCTACCTGCTTTAAAATTAATAAAAAATAAGTTAGGCTTCGGTAGAATTTATACTTATAAAAAAAGTTGTTATTATATTATCACAAAAAAAGAAAATATATTGAAAGTAATATCTATATTTGATGTTTACACTTTAAATTCAAGTAAAAATTTAGATTTCTTAGATTTTAAAAAAGCTTTTTATTTATATTTTGAAAGGACTAATTTAACTAAAGAATTAATCAATCAAATACTAGAATTAAAAAATAATATGAATACTAAGCGAACAAATTTTAAAATGTCTCAAGTAATTATATCTAAAAGTTGGCTTTTAGGATTTATAGAAGGGGATGGTTCATTTAGTTTAAATAGAACTACTATAGAACCTATATTTAGTATACAATTAACCGAAAGTCAATTACCTCTTTTGATTGAAATAAAAAAATATCTAGAAAAGAATTTAGGATTTGATGGATACTCAATATATAAATTAAATCATACTTCTATAATTTCAATAGGAAAAAGTAAAGCAGTAAATAATAGCAAACCAATGGTATCACTGACAATAAAAAACATACACGTATTAACTAATTATTTAATACCTTTTTTCAGTGAATGTCAATGAATAACTAAAAAAGGTTTAGATTTTGAAGACTTTAAAATAATATGTAAATCTATTTATATAGGAGCTTATAGGGAAAAAAGAATAAAAGATTTAATAATAAAATTATCATTAACCATGAATAATAACCGATTATCTACAAATTTAGGGACAGTAGAACATTTAAGTACATCTGAAAGAGATGAAATAATAAAAGCAAAAGCAACTATAGAACATTTAAGTGATGGACGACAAATAGAGATTGGGACAAATAAATTAATACATAGACGATCAAGTAGTTGTATTTATGAGCTAACCAAACCTTCAGGAGAAAAATTAATCAAGCTTAATTTAGCAGAATCAGCCAAGGAATTAGGAGTAGGGTTTAATACAATAAAGAGACAATTAAATTGTCAATCGATGGAACTTGGGGAAGTAGAATATAAAGGGAATAAAATAAAAAGAATAGCAGTATTTTATGCTATGAATAAATAATAGGTAAACCAGGAACAGAATGAAGGTTACAACCGAATCAGTTCTATGGACATATAGAAAAATTAAAGTGAAAACGGTTAATGAGATCCAACTTAAAGACCGTCGGCAGTTGTAAATGTCGCTACAGACTGGTTCACTGGGGTTGGGCTGGGATGCCCGTTCGAATGTACAGTCGGACTCTATAACGAGTGTCAAATCGTAAGAAGAGAGGACAACTCCATGCCAGACACAGCGGAGTACCATTAGCACAGGTAGGAATCTTCTGATAGTAGGGTTAACCTAACTATCTTAGTTAATTAGAGTTGAATATTGTTATCCTCAGGCGCCACAGTGACAACTGCTCATCATGGATTAATCTATGGGGCGAGACGAATAGTAATATTAAGTTTAATAACAACTTTAATCTTAGCAGTTTTATTTGTAGGGTGCCAAGGATATGAATACTATAATGCACCCTTCAGTTTTTCTGATGGAGCGTATGGATCAACTTTCTTCTTTGCAACAGGTTTCCATGGGTTGAGAAAGCAAAACAAGCAGCCCCTATTAATAAAGTATAAAGGAGTTAGAGAATTAAGTAGTAGATAAGTGTATAAAAGCCGAGTAAAAAAGTTAAGATTATTAAGAGAAGTTTTTATTTTAGATGGACATTTTTTAGAATGAATGTGGCTTATAAAATAAGCCGATCAAAAAGAAAACAATGTATAATAAGCGGCGAGATCTACAAACCTTTAAAATTTAAGATAGAGACGTTCTCTAACGGCAGACATACTTAATTAATAGCAAACAGTGTTTAAATGCAAGGAAATCTTAACCGAGCCAGGCAAGGTATAATGGGTGCCGTTCGCACGATATGAACTCATTCACTACAATATAGTGCAGGGACGGTGTGGAGGAAAGACAATTTGCAACGTCAGGGGACGTTCAACGACTTTACAGGGGCAACCTGTAGTTAATATACTGCAATCAAAGATTGAAGACAAAGTCTGAACCTGTTAGAAATAGTAGGATAACATATGTGCACGTAATAATCGGTACGATATTTTTAGCAGTAGCCTTTAATAGGGTTATGAATTATGAATTAACTAATCAGCACCACGTTGGTTTTGAATCCGCAATCCTGTATTGACATTTCGTAGACATCGTTTGACTGTTTTTATTTATAGTAATCTACGGTTGAGGGGCGTAACGTCACCACGGCCGCTTTTACAGGCCGCCTGCTACCCCCCCCCCTTACGATATGTTCATATCGTGAGGGGGGTTTCCCATAGGGGAACGGGGTAACCGACCGGAGAGGAGGTTTTTATCCCTAATAAATTTGACTCCCTCCGTCAATGGAGTCAGTGGGAGAGAAGCCGGGTTGGGATAGGAGTTATAAGTATAACTTCTACTTCGACCGGTAGAACATAAATACATTTAATGATTATGGGCATAAGCCTTTACACCCCAGTATATCGTCTACCGACTCTGCCCCCCCCTCACCCGGAGGCTCCCCCCCCTCACCGGAAGGCGTTGACCCCCCCTCACCTTCCCGGAGGCTCAACAGAGCCTTCCGGTGAGGGGGGGGAGCCTCCGGGTGAGGGGGGGTCAACGCCTTCCGGTGAGGGGGGGGGATCATCGGTAACCTTCCACGGTGGTAGGGGGGGAGGGCGGGTTAGACCGCCTACGTGAGGTTTAGGTCCGCATATGGGGCCGGGGTTTGGACGGGAGCTAGGGGCGGGATCTGATGTCGACAGACCCGCGAGGTTAGGTGATAGAGGGGGAAGAGTAGGGAGCCGTGTCAGCTAGGTGATAGAGGAAACAAAAAAAATGTGATTAAATTATATAATGAACGATGCACCAGAGGGGTGACAATTAGGTTTTCAAGATAGTGCAAGTCCTATAGCAGAAGGGATATTAAGAATACATAATGAAATACAATATTATTTATTAATTATTCTAGTATTAATATGTTGGATAATAACTTCAATAATTTTCAAATTCAATGAAGAAAGTAATAAATTTAAATCTAAATATATGAATCATGGTAAAATTGTGCCTACTCGAAAAGGTTCTAAGTTTAAAATATATACCACTATACGGACTTATTCTACTTTACCTAATGAGAATAATGATAGTCCTCCGGCTAAAATATATGAAGATATTTATTCTAAGATGAGATTTTAAAAGAAAACATAGATAAATCTGGAATTTACAAATTAACTAACAACAGGTAATATATACGTAGGGCAATCTACTAATCTATCAAATAGATTTAAAAATTACTTTAATATTAGCTATTTAAAAAGTAAAAGGTGTTTATAATAAGTAGAACATTAATTAAATATGGCTATTCTAATTTTTCTCTTACTATCTTAGAATATTGTAATAAATCTGATTTGTAAGAGAACAATATTATTTTAATAAATTAAAACCGGAATATAATATATTAAAAATAGCAGGTAGCTCTCAAGGTTTTAATCATTCAGAGGAAACTAAAGCCAAAATTAGTAAACCTTTAAAAGGTATTTTTATTGGGGAAAAATCTGCTTGGTCGTATACATAAAGAAAAAACCAAAGAACGAGTTTAAAAGCAGGTCCAAATAATCCATTATATGGAAAAATCCATAGTGAAGATACTAAAGATTTAATGAGGCAAAAACCTTTAGGTATAATACACTCTAATGAAACTAAATTAAAAACAAGCACAAAACAGGGAAAACCTGTTAATGTATATGAAAAAGATTCATCAGAAGGATTTAAATTAATAGGTAGTTTTGTTTCAGCTAGAGGAGCAGGGAAATATTTAGAAATGAGTGGTAGTACTGTAATATATATGAATTCAGGGGCAATATACAAATACAGATATAAATTTACTTCTAAATAGTAGTATATATTTTTGAATAAACTTAGAAAAACTTCCAGTCAAATTTCACTATATGCTTAAAGTTTAAATGTTTAGAAACTATTATTAGTAAAAATTCTCAAGCATGCAACAATGAATAATCAGCAGGAGACTTCCTCAGTGACTACATGTGAAACAATCAGTTTACCGGTTACCCCCCCCTCACCTTCCCGGAGGCTCCCCCCCCTCACCGGAAGGCTCTGTTGACCCCCCCTCACCCGGAGGCTCAACAGAGCCTTCCGGTGAGGGGGGGGAGCCTCCGGGTGAGGGGGGGTCAACGCCATCCGGTGAGGGGGGGGAACCGGCTAGCAAGCAGATTGATAATATAATCCGTTATATTCTATAACGACATTAATAGAATTAATTTGAACAATAACACCTAATTATAAAATCATATATGTGGGTTTAACTATCAAACTCCGGGGACACCCTAAAGCTTCTGGTACCAAGCCATAGTCGAAAGGCTATGAGTGGATGGACTAATCACCCATGTACGGTAACAAGCCATAAGATGAACGAAAGTGAAATGGGCAATCGCGGATCTAAGTCAGCAGCAACGCTGTAAAAGAGCAACGAGTAGACGGTAGTTGACACAAGGGATCTTGTGTTTAAGGTGTACTCTATGGAATTAATGGCGTGTCGTGAGGGGGGGTCAACAGAGCCTTCCGGTGAGGGGGGGACCTCACTTCACTCCTAATTTTAGATAAATATTATTTGTAGGAATGGCGGGAATTTCAGCAGGAGTCGATGACCGGAAACTAATAAAGTTATATTAAGAGAATTTACTTCGAGCACTCGATCAAATCATATGATTGAAAATAGTTCAAAATATAGTACTTCTATTGAACCCTGATTAATTACTGGATTAATTGATGCGGTTCATTTACCGTTAGTGTTTTAAAATCCCCTACTACTAAATCAGGATGATATGTCGGGGCTAGATTTCTAGTAACTACTCATGTAAGAGATTTACCTCTTTTGAAGGATATTCAAGCTTTCTTTGGAGGAGTAGGTAAAATAGTAATATTTAAGAATTACTGTACTTTCCGAGTAGATTCTTTAAGACAAATAGTGGAGGTTATAATACCTCACTTTGATAAATATACCTTAATAACTCATAAGCTAGCTGATTATTTACTTTTTAGAGATATCGTAGGTTTAATGAAGAGAACACTTAACTTTAGAAGGGTGAAAATAATTTATATTAAAGCTTCATTAAATCTTGGGTTATCTGATGAACTAAAGGTAGCATTTCCTAGAATAGTAGCAGTTATAAGACCATTAATTATAGATAAAAAAATACCTAGTCCTGAATGAATGGCAGGTTTTACTTCGGGTCGCCGTCCCCCCCTCACCCGGAGGCTCCCCCCCCTCACCGGAAGGCTCCCCCCCTCACCCGGAGGCTCAACAGAGCCTTCCGGTGAGGGGGGGGAGCCTCCGGGTGAGGGGGGGTCAACAGAGCCTTCCGGTGAGGGGGGGAGGAAGTTTCTACATAACTATAAGAGCATCTAAAGGATTAAAAGAAGGGTGTAGAACAGATATAGGTTTATCGATCAGTCAACATTCTCGGGACATGCTCTTATTGGAAACATTAATTTCTTATTTTAAAGGCGGAAAATTAAAGAAAGATTCTAGAAACTCTGTATACTATTATGTAGTAAGTAATATCCAAGATGTAGTGGAGAAAATAATACCTTTCTTCCAAAAGCATATGATTTTAGGGGTTAAATCTTTAGATTTCCAAGATTGATGCAGAGCAGCTGAATTAATTAGAACTAAGGCTCATCTTACTAAGGAAGGGTTAGATCAACTACGTAAAATCCAAGTAGGTATGAATAGTAAGAGATCATCTTCGACGAATGAGGGAAGCTCTTAAATAAAGGTTTATTAGGTGGCCTGATCTTCTTCTAATTATAATAATACTATTTATTTTAGCTAATACTTATGCTAATTCTTGGTCCGCCCGGGGGATGCCTAAAGGGAGAGATTGGAGCTTCACTTATAAAGTAAGCTCCCCTGTTATATCTATAATTATAAACCTCGGGGGTATATTTAATTTAGTTTCAGGGTCCACTGCAAGATACTACCACGTAAGCGAGGTTTCGCTCCTACTATATAGGGGGTAAACTAGCCCCTAAAAAATAATATTAAGAAATTCCATGGCATTAATCTTAGTCGCCATAGCTATACCTTCATTTAAATTATTATATTTAATGGATGTTCTATTACATCGTCCATAAAAAAACTAACTAAACGCGCAGTAATAAGGTAGTATGAATTCGCGGGATAAAAACCTCAGAGACTAAAAGTTAGTAAAAAGCTAAAGAAATAGTCCAAACTATAAATATAAATGGTTGGGAGGTAAACTCTCTCCAAGAAGTAGAGGTTTTATATAGTGTACATCAGGCAATTTAATAAATCTCTCAAATAAGAATAAAACGATATCTATTAAAGATATTAAAAGTAATGAAAGGCGATTAGTGTTGTACGGGAATAGAGGCGGTAGGTATAAGATTGAATAATTTAAATAGGACAATAACGAATATAACTCCCTCCTTAAAAGGGGTATTGATAGGCTTAATATTGGGGGATGGTGGATTACATAAATCAGCCACTTCTAAAACAGCTTACTTTGTGTGAACACAGAGTGTAATACGGTTGTCTTATGGTTTACATGTATTTAATAGATTCGGGGTCTCCCCCCCTCACCTTCCCGGAGGCTCGACAGAGCCTTCCGGGAGGTGAGGGGGGTCATTTAAACCGCATGCCAAGATTAATAAAGTCAAATAGAAAAGGAAAAGAATATTATGCTATACAAGTAATAACTAGATCGCAATATTAGAGGAATTATATAAAAAATTTAATTTAGAGGGTAAAAAACCCCTTAGACATAGCTGATCAATTAACTGCAGAGTCCTTAGCTTATTGATATATGGATGACGGGGTAAAAGCAAAGTCCGGGGTTTATTTGCACACTAAATCTTTCGTACAAGAAGTAGAATTATTATGCCCCCCCCCTCACGGTTCATATCGTGAGGGGGGGGCAGGGGCCCCCGAGGCATTAAAAGAACGGTTTGATTTAGAAACAACCATACATCCATGAAAAATATCCTGTAATACACGTAACAGCAGAATCGATGAATAACTTTAGAGAGATAATAAAACCGTGCATGAAACCTATATAAATTAAAATAATAAATTGGAAGTAATAGAACCAACCATTACATTACAAATTACCGGTCACCAATGATATTGGTCTACAGAATACTCTGACTATGTAAAACAATCAGGTAATATTGAGTTTGACAGTTATATGATCGCAACCTCGGATTTAGAATTAGGTAAATTAAGATTATTGGAAGTAGATAATAGAGTAATATTACCAGTAGACACACATGTCAGAGTAATAGTTACGAGTACCGATGTAATACACTCACTAGCATTACCATCCTTAGGGGTTAAAATTGACTGTTGCCCAGGTCGATTAAACCAAACATCTTTCATAATAAAAAGAGAAGGTGTATTCTACGGACAATGCTCAGAACTTTGCGGACATGCACACGGTTTCATGCCGATAGTAATAGAGGGGGTAACATTAGAGGATTACTTAGTATGGGTTAATGAGTCGGTAGAAGAATAGCCCCCCGAATAAAAACAGACATAAAATACTTATCATGAAGAAACATTTACTAATATATTAATATATTTTGTTACACCTCTAAGTATTTTAGTTTTAATTAACTCTAGATTAGTCGGGTTGGATTTTGTTCTAGTTTGCCTTATTTGCGGTAGTCATCTTTGTATTAGTACCAGGAGCTTAATAGGTAAAGCGACAGAGGTTGAATTCAGTTCACCCTCGCGAACTACTAGGGTCTGATTCCCAAACGGGATAAGTAGGCAACGTGGCTCAACTCCCCCCCCCCTCACCGGAAGGCTCTGTCGACCCCCCCTCACCCGGAGGCTCAACAGAGCCTTCCGGTGAGGGGGGGGAGCCTCCGGGTGAGGGGGGGTCCACGCCCGACCCCATCCCCTCCCGGTTTACACGACTGGCATGGTGACGATTATCAATATTCACGTTGCCAAGGGGGCTCAGCCCCCCAATTACCTCCGGTTTAAGACGAGTGACGAAAGGGGAGGGTGGCGATAATTAATAATGGGATAAGGGGCTACGCCACAGGCGTAGGGAACAGCAGTTTACCGGCGGAAGGGGGGCATATTATAATAACAGGGGAGTGGGATTAGTAAGATAATCTAGGCCAATAATAGAAATAAACCTCCCCCAACCGCCTTCGCCCTCCTCGATTGACATCCTTATCATAGTCTTTATACTTGTTTCCACTATGGATAATATATGAGCCTAACCCCTCAGTTTTCTACCATTATGGCTATAAAGCTAGCCGGACACCCATATCAAAATAAGCTAGCCGGTAATGATTTGTTCTGACTCGGCATCCTTCCCTATCACTTTCCCAACTATTAACCACTTTAATTAGGGGTAGTTCAAGATTGAAAGGGGCCGTCTACCCCCCCCTCACCTCCCGGAAGGCTTTAGCCTCCGGGAAGGTGAGGGGGGGTCTACCGTCCGTCGATCTAAAGTCAGGGTGGTAGATCGATACTTATCTAGCCTGGCCGCCGGGAGCGGGGGGTGCCTCTATCCTTACCGGGTACCGGGAGAGCTAAGTGTCATGTGACACATCGGTAATTACTATCAGGTTAAGCCCTGGCTATAAGGATGAAAAATAAGTTTAGTTAATAGCGACTGATAGTGGGTTGAAACCGGCGAATAAAATCGTCTTCTAATGCGTACCGGGAAAGGGGTAGCTTTCACTGAAGTCCATATCAGGCAAAACCGCCGTCGACGTCGTCTGGCCCTCACCTCCATATGCACGGACCTTTATATGGTGAGTAATCCTTACCTTCGATCTTGATCGATCGGTGTTCATATATTTGAACTTAAGTCATGGGCTGGAAGGGTAGAAACCGTCGATCACCCGGGGCCCTCGACGTCGATCCAAGACAGGGTAATAGGAAAGTTAACCTAGACGATGAAAGTGGCGGTAGAGCAAGATCTAACCTTACCATGGTTGAACGTCCGAAGGGTAGAATGGCGAGGTTACTCATACTTCCAGTTCAAGTTATGAAGGGGGTCAACCACCTGACCGTTATCTTTCAACCAAGTTACTAAACTTTATAGGGGGACTGGCACTTAACTGCCCCCGAGGAAGAGTTAGGGATCAAGGCGAGGGAATAAGGGTTACAGCGACGGTCATAGGTAACCGGTATGGTCCGGTATAAAGGTTATGAGTTAATGTATATCTGTTATGACTAATTATTAAAGTATTAATATTTAGGGGGGGCGGGATAGCAACCTCCCCTGGTAAGGCTGAAACGGCGTGGGGTTTACTCTATCAACTTCTACCGGTCTGTCCAATAGGTGGTAGACTGACTTTTCTACCTCAATCGCTTGACGCGACGTTACCGCCTTCGGTCACTTATAAATATTCTTGGCTCCCCCCTCGACGTGAGGCTTGACGGCCTGCCTGGAGGAGGGTCCCGACAGGAAAATTAGGACTCGAACCTAAAACTCTGATTTTGGAAATCATTATTTTACCATTTAACTATTTTCCTTACCCAAAGTGGCTCTACCACCATCAGCCATCACAAGGAATTGAACCTTGATCTAATCATTAACAGTGATATGCTTTACCATTAAGCGATGATAGCTTGACTCCTGCCTGATTTGAACAGGCTTCTGAACAATGAAAGTGTACCATCCTAACCATATAGACTAAGGAGTCTGCGCGAAAAGCTGATTCGAACAACTACCATAAGGTCATGAGCCTCGTGTGCTACCATTTACACAATTTCGCTGGGTTCCGCCACCAACCAGTGAGGGCGAGTGTTTAACTAAACTATTCATCTATGAATTTTTTATTCCACGGGCGAGTAAAGTAGTCTGGCGTGACCGGGGGGGTTAATTGCCTTCCTCCTCTCTCGCGATCAGACCGAGCTTGTTAGCTAGCGGGTTTAATGCTTCCCTCCCGGTTAGAGTGGCCCCCTCCCCCTCCCCGATACAGTGGGCGGGACACGTCCAGGCTAGGACCAGCTCTCCTCCCCCTGCGTCATATAGGTACCGGTACTAGGGAGCTCTGTCTACCAATATACTTAGCAGCCCCCTGGACCCTGGTGACAAGGCATTCTTCGGTATGGGGTGGGTGTGGCATGATATTTTACCCCCCGCTAACTTCTTTTTATAATTTTAGAATTCTTTCATTAGTAGTAGAGGGACCCGGTTTGGCAAAAACCATTGCAAGAGCGAGAGCGAGAGTAAATAAAAACAAGGTGTGGATGGGATGGGGGTGCCCCCCCCCCTCACCGGAAGGCTCCCCCCCTCACCCGGAGGCTCAACAGAGCCTTCCGGTGAGGGGGGGGAGCCTCCGGGTGAGGGGGGGAGGCGAGTTCTTGTTTCTCTTATAGTGACTGTCGTCACCCCTCACGTAAAATAGCATCCAGTGCCTGACTGACTAGGGGGCGAGGAGCTTCTCTAGTATATCTACCCTGTCGTGGTATAGCGTACCCAAACCGATAGGGCGCCTTAGCTAGGATTTAAAATATCCTAAGATTTAAATAAATCGATATTAAAATCCGTATGTCATGGATGCGAGCCAATATATCTAGCCTATCAGCCAATATATGAATTAGCCAATAAAAAAGGGTAGAGTGGTATTAGTCAGGTACGACTGGATGATAGGGCAAATAGCGAATAAGAAGATTAGTGGAATTACTCAGTAATATATAAAAGAATTAGCCATGACCCGGTGGCCCATATAGGTTAATAAATCTAGCCACCAGTGACTCATATCAGTACAATATAGCCCTATATTGTACGGGAACTTAGGGGGTGGAATTAAATAATAAGATAGTAACCGGGTGTATATGTTAATAAAGAACTAGCCATCCGGTTACATCATATCCAGTACTCTCGACCAATAGTACGGGTTTTACAGTATATTGGCCAATAAGCTAGCCAGGCGGTAACACATATCAGTTCATATAAATATGAGCGATCAGGGCCAATTTAAATTTATTGGGGGGGGGGTGGATACTGAACCTAACCAAGTTAGCACGGTAGCTAAGATTTGACATGGAACAATCAAAACTTGAATGGCAGTTATAATAATAATAATTGGGGGTCCCCAATACATGTCATCGTGATTTTTTACTCATGAATAATTTATTTATCTTAATAATCTCAGCCACCGCCATTGTATTCTTATTATTATTTGTAAATCTTATTGTCGGGGATAAAAAACCTTATACTAATAAATTATCTCCCTATGAATGTGGTTTAATGCCTTTAGGTGAAGGGAGAGCTAGCTTAAATATACAATATATTTTAGTGGCTATTTTATTTATAATATTTGATATTGAGGTAATTGTATTATTTCCATATGCAGTGACTATAAATAATATATACACATACTGGATAATGATTATCTTTATCATCATTTTAACCATAGGGTTTTACTTTGAAATTAGTCAAGGGGCTTTAAAATATGTCGATGAAGAGGTTTAGCCTTCCATCGTGTGTGCCGCAGGGAAGTATGCTAATGGGTATAGCAATTAATTTATATAGGTTCGAGTCCTATACTTCTCAGTGCCCCGGGGGGGCTCGGGGTAATTAAGAGGAGACACGTCTCCTCTTACAAGGCGGGGGGGGGAAACAGAAGAGTTAAAAATAATAATAAAATGAGTTATATATATGAGATTGCCACTACTTTTTGTAGTTATTTGTCTTGCTTTAGCGAGGTTACACCTCCAGATGATCTTTATAATGTTATAATCTCTGATCCTAATTTGGATACTTATGTTAGTTTAGATCCAACTGAATCTTCTATAAATGAACGGCCATATATTGGGGTGAAAATCAAGGGAAATGAAAATGGAGGAAGAACTATTACTGAAATAGACCCAATGCGAGAGTGCGGGTTGGCTTAAATATTATAAATTTTATTTATTTTATAATGTTTATAGCCTTCATTATTTTGGGTTTTATTACTTTTAATCAGGTTTTTAATATTTGGGTTACTCAATGATGTGAATTCTTTTATTAACCTTGAATTAAGTATTGTCCTTAATTTAACCTTCATTTTAAATAAGAACAATAGTGGGTTACGACGACGAGGGTTAAGGAGAAATAATATGAAACCATAATGTAATTTACATTATGATCCTCATAAATGAGAAATTAAGGAGAAGATTAGGTGTGATAAAAGATCATCCCAGATGGATCTTTTATTGGATGCTTGAAACACTTAATTAAAGCCTTTGTATAAATACACTAGAATGCATCCTTAGAACAAACCGCAAGGGTTGTTCTCCCCTCCTTCGAGCCCTGGCCTACCTCTTATCTAGCAAGCCATTTATGGGAGGGGTAAACCAAGGTTTACCCGATAGCCTGGGCCTAATGTGGTACTAATTGGCCGCTGGGAGGGGGGGAAGAACCTGTCCCCGCCTCACCTTGGCTAACTTAACTTGATATCACGTCGAGTATATAACCTATTGGATTATGCACGGCTTGGTTGATGGACCTGGAGGGGGAGATAAGTAAACGGTGCTTTCTCTTATTTCGTTGTAGTGATGAGAAACATATTTAAAAAATCTTGCCAGTCCCTTCTATTTTACCACCCTTATGCCTTTCCGCCGTTCCTGATGATTCTCTATCACATGCTTTAGCCTCGCGCCCCCCCTCACCCGGAGGCTCCCCCCCCTCACCTCCCGGAAGGCTCTGTTGACCCCCCCTCACCTTCCCGGAGGCTCAACAGAGCCTTCCGGTGAGGGGGGGGAGCCTCCGGGTGAGGGGGGGTCAACGCCTTCCGGTGAGGGGGGGGGGTCCCCGGTTTGTGTCTCCCGTGAGGATGATAGTCAAAATAACCGGGATAGTGAACCTTAACGAAACCCTACTTTAGATGCGTGGAGCTGAGGGCATGGAAATCAATCGTGGTTTCCTTGGGACCAGTGGGGGTTTGATAGTGGGTTGAAAAATTAGATGCCCCCCGGTGAAAAACTTTTACTTTCTATACTTTATTACCTCTTGGTGCTCAGAGTGATGATAATGATCCTTACGTTTTATTAGCTTAATGAAAGCTAATCTCTTCTTCCTCTTCCGATAGGAATCACTATTGGCTGGTATGTTTATCAATAATATATGACTTAAGTCTGTTAGCGTAATAAGACTACAAGACAATTATTCTTCCGATGAAAAGTAACAAACGGGGGATAGATAAAGATTTATAGAAAATGGTTTACTCCCCAGCGGGGATTACGGTAGAGCCAGCTAGGACTCTCCTGGATAAATAGCCAAACCCGGGGCCCCCTCTATCGTTTATTATTTGATGCCACCTACCTCTATCCCGTATATCTGACCAAACCAATGTGGTAGAGTTGATAGTGGGTAAAATCGTCGGAAGAGTGCTCAGATTAAGTTGAATATGAAGGGTTGATTGAATTCATTGATATGAGTAATTGTTTATTTTCAACTTAGAGTAAGTTTTAACTTTTCATGGTGAATTGATTCAATATGACGTTATGGTGGTTGTAATCCCCTATATATTTAGTGCCTAATTATATTGGAAGAATCGAGGAGTGTGTCCTAGCATGGTAGGTTACGCCTCTATGCCGCGGTGTGTGGTGAAAATAAAAATAACTCATCCTCACCTACTAGCGCGTCAATAATAACTAATTCCAAGATTTAATCTCCTCTACGATATACACGCCCATAAGTTGGTGCTATCGCCATTTTATTACCATTGGTAGAACCCGATTTTCATACTGAAACCTATAAGAGGATATATTTTCAGTATGAAAGGGGGAGGGTAAGAAAATGGTTAATTTAACTTGGCTGGAGAGAAAAGGTTCCCTGAAAGATTTCAGTGTAAATTTGGGGGTCCTATTGTGCCCACTTCGCTAGCCGACACACAGGGGGCCTACCCCCTTATTCAGTTACCGTCTGATTACTCTAAATTGGTGTTATTGGGACGGCTGTTAATAAAAGATGTTGAATGCGAGAGGTTCTGATTTTATTCGCCAGATAAGAGATTACCCAAGACTTTACCCTCTCTAACACCGTCTATGGCTAAAGTAATAACAGTGGTTGTGATATTGAAAGTATTAGAGAAGCATATTATGGAGGTATTGTTTATACCGTTTATTATAATGAAGTTGATTCTGGATACTTATATGCATCGGATAAGCTTTAATGCCTACTGGTAAACCAGACGATCGACCTTAATTACTTCGTTAAAGCAGAAGTAATCGCCCCTACTGAAGAAGAAAAGTCCCTTTTTTACAAGACTCTGGTAATATTGTCTATCCTAGAGGTACGTGATGGTTTAGTGAGCTATTAAAGTATGCCCCCGAGGGTAGTTATTAAAGTTCCATCGAGCGCGTTGGGTATTCGATGAAGGCCTATTTGATGATAATGTGGGTTAGATTCTAACCTCAGTGATCCCCTAACCGCTAATTACTTAATAGTTTGTACCATCTGCGGGGATTGGCAATATGATATGTTGGCTAATAATATTGGCTAATAATTTGATAGGTTCAGTCATGTCAACCGGGAGGGACTAGGGGGGTGGCTAGGGTTATTTTTACCTCACCTGTGTCGGTGCTTGGCTAGTCCCTTATATTGAATTAACCTCATACCGAGGTGGGGTTGGCTAACTCATTGCCTACACTCCATTTGTCGTGTTAAGCCAGAGGGGGGGTTGCTAGTTTATTATTTGGCTAATATGATTATTTATCCACAATAGACAATAAGGCTAATTATATACCTAATTTAATATTATACACTCACTGGCTTAGGGGGTAGGTTTTTAATATCCTATTAAAAGATTTATATATCCGCGCCCATCCCCCTCGCCCCCCCCCTCACGATATGAACATATCGTGAGGGGGGTCTCCCCTCACGATATGTTCATATCGTGAGGGGGGGGAGTATGGATTGGCATAGGGTTTAGTTGGTTCTCACCAGTCAAGCTGTCCAGGCTCTCCCCGTCCCGCTCCCTGAGTGATCCCACTATCTTTTAGCCGAGGGGGGACCCCCCCCCTCACCGGAAGGCTCCCCCCCTCACCTTCCCGGAGGCTCAACAGAGCCTTCCGGTGAGGGGGGGGAGCCTCCGGGTGAGGGGGGGCGCGAGGGGGGGGGGGGGAGCCCGCAGATCGGCTAACTTTTTCTTTACTTTTTTAAAGTTCTTACCAATGGTAATTAGGGGACCCTGTTTGGCAAAGGCCATTGCAAGAGCGAAGGCGACCAGATAAGAAAGACGACCGGGATGGGGCATCTTGTCTAGTTGTCACTCTAGCCGCCCCGTGATCTGGCCCTGCCCAGGGGAGGCACCTACCACCGCTTTCTACTAGTCCATAGTCCCCAATGGCTGTATATATGACGTGGTGGGACTGGTTTTGGAATTAAGTGACTTTAATAATTATAGCGTGAATGGGAGCCTTAGTCAGTATTTCAAATATGCTAAGTTTATTTATTTATTTATTAACTTAGCATATTTAAATACGTCCGGGAAGGAAGCCAGACCTTCGGATAGACCTGTCAACCGGAAAGGCCGAACCAGGCCATGCCGACAGGTCGGGCCTAGTTATGTATTAAAAAGGTAATGACGAGGCATCTAGGTCTAGATGACAAGGTTATGAGGTTAAGCCCCCCCTGGCCAAGGAGACAAGACGAGGGAAGACGAGGATTGGCCTAACGTGGTCTAGACAGGGGCATAGGAGGCAATATGACCCCACTGGCTAGACTGGTCGAGATATAAAAGATGGTTGACGAGGTCTAGATTGGGGGTGGGGGTAAGAGGTCACTCCAATTGGCCGGCCCCTAGCCACGAACGGCGGTTCTCCCCCCTAACCAGTAAAATAATAGACCTATAATTGTAGGAATAGCCTATAGGGAAGGTGAATAAAAAAAGAAAAACTAATGTTCTGATTGGGAGTTAGTTAATAACTCGACCATCTAGCTTCTCAACTTAAGACCCTTATCTCTTTCACTGATATTGAGTGCCTCGCGTTAACTTTACCCTTGTCTCCCCGTGACAGGTCCCAGATCAGGTATTGTTTACCTGTCAATAAATGGACCTCGGGGGCTCGGTATAATTGGTAACTTCTATGTATAGTTGCCATATCTATGGTCAAGTCTGACCCATCCTCACTCTAGGTGAGGACCCCCTCAACCACTCTACCACCTGCTATCTCCTATTCTTCAATCTTCCCCCGTCCCGCCCCCCGCAGCCCCTCGCGCCCCCCCTCACCCGGAGGCTCCCCCCCTCACCGGAAGGCTCTGTTGACCCCCCCTCACCTCCCGGAAGGCTCTGTTGAGCCTCCGGGTGAGGGGGGGGAGCCTCCGGGTGAGGGGGGGAGCCTTCCGGTGAGGGGGGGGGGAGTGGGATTAGTCAAGCACGACAGAGGTGGCAATAATAACTAGCGAAGGATATGCCTCTGTCAGTCCCCCCCCATCGAGGGATAGTGGGATTACTCAGGGGCTCGCCCCCCCCCTCGGATAAAAATTTGATAAAACAAGCTTGACAGCGAAGATAGCCAATAATAGCCTAGCCAAGCGGGTGCTAGGTAAACCTACTAATAGTAAACCGGTCCGGGGATGAAGTGGGGATAGTTCCCATGCCATTAGAATGCAATAACGTCCCCGGTCACCCCTCCCCAGGGTAGACAATGGGTTTAGTCAGGGGGGTAGGCACTGAAAAGAGAGCCGCTGATCTGCGGGGGGTAAGCCAGATCCTAGATAAAATAGTTCTGTCATGGTCTGGCAGCCTTCACCTTGGCCTAGGTGAGGGGCCCCCTTGACAACTTAAACCAGTGAGGGGGAATAAGAAGTAGTAAAAAGGGGAGGAAGCCAGACACTTGACTGATAATTGGTCTAAAATATGTTAACTTTAAGTATAATAATATTAATAACAAGTTTAGGGAGATGAATAAATATAAATAGAATGACGATGATAGTATTTATATATTCAGGAATTTTAAGTATAAATATGACGGGGGAGAGCAATAGCGCCATAGGGTGTTCCGATATGGGGATGATAAATTCAGGGATAGGGCTATATAATGGATTATATCAAGTGACACCAATAACTCAATTCATAGAAACTTATATAAATATATTAGCGGTAGGCTGTATGGCGATGAAGGCTAGGAGTGAATATAGTATATTAGCCTTAATAGTGACGGTAGGGATGAGTAGTTTAATAAGTAGTAATGAGATAGTTAGTATATTAATAGGGATAGAGTTACAGACATTAGGATTATATGTCATAGCCAGTCTAGATAGAGGTTCAGAGACCTCGACGGCAGCGGGGTTAAAATATTATTTATTAGGGGGTTTATCGTCATGTATAATAGGTTTAGGTTTGAGTATGATATATGGGATAACAGGGGTGACAAATATAGAGGAGTTAAATATATTAATAAAAATAAATGACGACAGCCGTCATCTAATAATGACGAAGGTATTAATTACAGTAGGATTATTATTTAAAATAGGAGCAGCTCCCTTTCATAATTGGTTAGCGGATGTAATAGATGGAGTACCGACTGCGATATCAGCATGGTTAGCGGTGGTATCAAAGATATCAATAATAATAATATTATTAATATTATATAATGCTATATTAATAAAAATAAACACCAGTGGTGGTGGTCCGATAATAATATTAAGTATAATATTATGCTTTATAGTAGGAAGTTTAGTAGGGATAATACAATCTAGGATAAAAACATTATTAGCTTATAGTAGTATAGCCCATGCGGGGTATATATTAATAGGGATAATAGTAAATAATAATCTAGGATTAACAGGTTTAATATTTTATATGGTACAATATTCTTTAACGGCATTAAATATATTTATGATAATAATAGCCTATGGTGAGGTAAAAGGGGCATCGATAGTAAAAATATCACAATTAAAAGAAATCCCTAACACGTGATTAGCGATAAGTTTAGCGATAAGTTTATTTTCATCTGCAGGGATTCCACCGTTTATAGGATTTTATGCCAAACTTAATATATTATACTCGGCTCTAGATACAGGTTTTTACTTCATAACAATAATCGCCATACTAACCAGTATAATAAGTGGTTATTATTATATAAAAGTAATAAAAGTAATATATTTTGAGGGGGAGTGATGTAGGGTTGGAACCGCCAATGAAGTACGGGGGGCGATATCAGAAAATTATTCAATAATAATAGCCATGATAAGTTTAGTGATAATATTATTCATCCTCAGTCCCGAGTGACTATATAATAGTATTCAGATGATATGCTAGCGGGGTTGAGGTAAAAATGACCAGTTAGAGCGGGGGGGAACCCGGCAAACTAGTAGATTCCGGGGTAACACCCATCTATCACAACTTAATAACATTATGAAACGAGAGAGGGTGAATCCCTAATTCACTGAATAACTTCCAGAATTTATAGAGTCAGGGGGCCTACCATGATATTAGGACTGGCGGATCGGCACGCTCCAGCCCCATAATATACAATGCACAATAGTTTATTAATAAGGGCATTTCGAGTGGCCTTCAATATTGATATGAATTGGTAGGAGCTTAGCCGCTAGCGTAACCAGTAGCGATATTGGCTCTATATCTATTCAGCGAATGAATTAGCCCCTCACGGTTCATATCGTGAGGGGGGGCGCGAGGCGAGGGGTGGAGAGATGGTTCACTAGAGTTTCGTCATAGCTAAATAGAATAGCTAGTGTAACTGGGAAGGCGCCACCCTCCCTATTTGGTGCTCCGCGTTAGGTCTCGGGATAGGTATGCTAGCCTCGGTAGATCTTACCCCCCGCATTTGGTCCCCCCCTCACGGTTCATATCGTGAGGGGGGGGGCGAGGCGAGGGATAAGGGACAGGGTTAGGGTATCCTAAAACCAGTCAAGAGAACCGGGGACAATAAGCCTAGCATATTAACCACTGCAGAGATGGCTAATATATTATAAACCCGAGGCTGTGCCGGGTCCAAGCTAAATGGCGCGGAGGGGTGGAAGAGGCGGATATGATGAAATAGGTAAACATGACATATTTAGGATATGTTGGGAAACTTTGTAGGTTCGAGTCCTGCTATCCGTAAGAGGTTAATAGTTCAATGGTAAAATAATGATCTTCAAAATCAAAGTTTTAGGTTCGAGTCCTAATTAACCTGGCGTACATAAAACGACACGCGGGGTAAAAACGACAGGGGGATCAGCCTAACAAAAATGTTAGAGTCTGCCAAAATTATAGGATCAGGAATAGCAACGATAGGTTTAGCCGGTGCGGGTGTGGGTATAGGTTTAGTGTTTGCCGCTCTAATAAATTCAACATCTAGAAATCCTTCATTAAAAGGACAATTATTCAGTTATTGTATTTTAGGTTTTGCTTTAACTGAAGCTATAGGCCTTTTTGCAATAATGATGTCATTCTTATTATTATATGCCGCTTAATATGAGACGGTAGATATGAGACGATATAAGGGGCTAGCCTGCTTAATAGGATAACGATCTGGCAGTCCTCTACCCCCCTCAAGGGGGGACCCTTCGTCTCGGGAGAGGGGGGCTAGGGCCTATCGCCATGCCAAGGCGGGTGGTAGACCCCCCCTCACCCGGAGGCTCCCCCCCTCACCTCCCGGAAGGCTCTGTTGACCCCCCCTCACCTTCCCGGAGGCTCAACAGAGCCTTCCGGTGAGGGGGGGGAGCCTCCGGGTGAGGGGGGGTCAACGCCTTCCGGTGAGGGGGGGGGCGAGGAGGTGGAAATTCGGAGGTGAATGAAGCACCGCGCCTAGCGGCGAGGAGGCTAGAGGAGGGTGCCGAGGGGAAAAGGCACTGGCTAGTACCTAGGTACCGTTCCGTATCGTATCCTCGCTTTGCTTGCCCCCCTCGCCCTCTTCGTCCCGCTCGTGTTCCTTGCCTCGCCTTGTCTCGCCTCGCCTTGCCCGCCCCGCCCCCCCGGGCTCCCGGCCTGGCTAGGAGGGCCTCTAACCTAGAGGGGGAGGGCGAGGAGTGAAAGGAGACGGTAGAGGGCGATGGAAGAGGGAGTTGAAGAGTAAAAACTCACATGCCACAATTAATACCCTTGCACTATGTTAATCAAGTAACTTATCTTTTTATAGTATTGATATTACTTTTAATCATTACCTCAAAACTAATATTACCACTTTTCCCACGAAGGGTGGAGATGATTGAAACTTTAATGAATAGAAGATAAGGATCGTCGTACCTGGCGTGAGGTTTATGAAACAATCAAAAGAATAGGGGCGATGATAGCTAATAATAAAATAAGGCTAGATAAAAGAAACCAAAGTGAGAAACTAGTAAAAAGGGGGTAAGCAAAAGAAGTTAAATGATGTGAGTTGTTAAATAGCGAGGTTCAAGAGGAAAGAGTGAGGGGCGAGAAAAAGAAAAAGGTAAAAGCATCTGCGAAGTAAGCCCGGGCTGGGGAGCTATACAAGTAAAAAACCGTAATAGCAGTAGCAACTGGCAATAAACTAGGGAAAACCTGATGGGGGAACAATTTGAGATAAATCATCATGACAACGAACAGGAATAAAATAGCGATGGCCCCGACATAAATTAGTAGATAAGTTAAACCAAGGAAACCGATACCTAACAATATTAAATAAGAGGAAGAAAAACAAAATAAAGAGATAAGACCTAGAACTGCGTAAACGGGGTTAGAGCAAGAGATAGTAAGGAAAGTGGCGAGGATGCTCAAGATCATAAAAAAATTCGTCATGGCATAGGGAAAATTAGTCAATGAAACAAATAACCAACAGGAAACCCGGGGGGATCGGCAAATATAATTTAAAGGTAGAATAACAGTATGTGAAATTGAAAGAATAGGTTCAAATCCTATTATTTGCCAGACTAGATAACATACAAGGGAATGTATTAGATTGCAAATCTAAAAAGGAGTGTTCGACTCACTCTCTAGTCTGCGAATTGAGATCGGTGGTAGATTATCTGCCTTCCAAGCAGTATGGTATGGGTTCGAATCCCATAATTCGCTCTCGCGATCGCCAAAGGCGGTATAGTTTAAAGTAAAACACTCATTTCATAAGTGAGAGATAAGAGTTCAAAGACTTTACCGCTAACTCGTTTAGCTAAATTAGGATAAAGCTTTAACCTTCTAAGTTAAAGATTATAGGTTCAAATCCTATAACGAGTAGGATTTGTAGCTTAAAGAAAGTGTTTCCTTGTCGAGGAAAAGGTTGCCGTTTCGAAGACGGTCAAATCCGGGAAACTCCGAGTGACACCGGCAGAGAAAGAATTAGATCAAAGGCAGAGAAAGAAGTGGATGTAAAAACCAACTCCATCAGGGGAAAAAGGCTTAAAAAACAGTATTCGGGTTAACGACCTTGGATGTAGCCAAACAGGTTAAGGCATCATAGTTTGAGTATGACAATGTAGGTTCAAGTCCTGCCGTCCAATGCTTTGGTAACTCAAAGGTAGAGTAACAAATTGAAAATTTGTCAGTATTGGTTCAATTCCAATCCAAGGCGGGCCGAATTAGCTTAATGGCAAAGCCTACGTTTTGTAAACGTAAAAATAAGTGTTCGACTCATTTATTCGGCAGTCTGGGTTAGGCGCGGGGTCAGGACTAGGAAGAAGAATTGAAGTGTAACCCTCAGGCAATGATCGAGATACTCTCATTAATAATTCCTTTATTAGTTTCAATAGCTTATTTAACTTTAGCGGAAAGAAAACTCATGGGTTCAATGCAAAGACGATTAGGTCCAAATAAGGTAGGGATACTAGGTCTATTACAGCCATTTGCCGATGGTTTAAAATTAGTGATAAAAGAAACGATTATCGTATCACAAGCTAATAAAATAATCTTTTTCTTGGCTCCCTATATAACATTGGTATTTGGTTTCTTGGCTTGAGGTGTCATTCCATTTACTAGAGGGATAATAATAGAGGATATAGGTTATAGTACATTATATATATTATTGATAACGGGGATAGGGGTATTAGGGATAATATTAGCAGGTTGGTCAGCTAATTCGTTTAGGATTAAATAAAATAAACAATATGCTAAGAAAATAGAAAAAGAATTAGCAGGCAAGAGATTCCTCAATGATCAGACGTTTATGAAATAAGCTTATTTAAGGATCTCAATTATACAAGGAGAATAGAATTGGCTAAACTAACTCGACCTTTATTAGGAATAAGTTTTATTATATATTCAGACTATAACTCAGATATGAACGGTGAATTAATATATAGTTTTTCAATATTAACTAGGAAGTCACGGGGGGTAGTCATATTAAGTATAAATTGAGACCATATATGAGTAATTCAAGAAATGATCTCGTGATTAATTAAAGATGTAATCTTATGGATTAACAGGGCTAAATATGCAGTATTAGGGTCGTTAAGGACCACCGCCCAGTTAATATCTTACGAGGTAGTAATAGGCTTAATGGTAATAATGGTGGTGATGCTAAGTGATGGGTTGAGTTTAATATCAATCATAGAAGCACAAAAACATATCTGGAATATAATACCAGTATGGCCTATATATATCATATTCATGATATCAGCGATAGCAGAAACAAATCGAGCCCCGATGGACTTACCTGAAGCTGAATCAGAGTTAGTGGCAGGTTTTCAAACCGAGCACTCAGCCTTATCTTTTGCTTATTTCTTTTTAGGTGAGTATGGGAATATAATATTAATTTGTACCATCACGGCCAATTTCTTTTGGGGGGGTTATAGTATAGGCGGAATTAATTCGGCTTTAATATTAGGCTTAAAAGTATCGATGCTTTTATTTGTCTTCATCCTCTGCAGGGCTACTTATCCTAGGCTCAGATTTGACCAATTAATGAGTTTAATGTGAACAGGATTATTGCCACTAGTACTAGGGTATTTTGTATTAATCTCTAGTATAATGGTTATTATTACCAACTGGTAGGCGAGCCTACGGACGGTAGACCCCCCCTCACCCGGAGGCTCCCCCCCCTCACCTCCCGGAAGGCTCTGTTGACCCCCCCTCACCTTCCCGGAGGCTCAACAGAGCCTTCCGGTGAGGGGGGGGGAGCCTCCGGGTGAGGGGGGGTCAACGCCTTCCGGTGAGGGGGGGGGCGGGACGGATCGGGAGCCCGGTCCAGGTCGGGGAGAGTTTAGTGGTTAACGCTGACCTAACATAAGATCAAGATCTTCACCTTGGTAAGGGGGGCAGGGTGATAGGTTAGGGGGACAAAGTAAATTCCCCTCCTCGTCCAGGTCCCCCCGCAGGGGACACCCCCCGCCCGAACTCGGTAGAGTACGCCCCTACGTTCTTAACTTAAAGGATAAAGTGTTTACCTTCGAAGTAAAACATAATCGTTCGACTCGATTAGAACGTATCCGCCGCGTGACCCGATCCGGGACCGTCTCGCCTCCCCTCTCGCGCCCCCCCTCACCCGGAGGCTCCCCCCCCTCACCTCCCGGAAGGCTCTGTTGACCCCCCCTCACCTCCCGGAAGGCTCTGTTGAGCCTCCGGGTGAGGGGGGGGAGCCTCCGGGTGAGGGGGGGTCAACGCCTTCCGGTGAGGGGGGGGGGTGCCCCGCCTCCCTTAGTCCAGGGTTATAACTTAATGGCAAAGTGCTTGGCCGATAACCAAGCGAAAATGGTTCGATTCCATTTAATCCTAGTGGTTGCTCTACCGTCCCAACCCTCAATTAGCACTCTATCAACCTCCCCGGTCTCGAGTTCAACCACCAATGCAAGGGGGTAAAAAACATGTCATCCAGTCCCCAGGCCTCTTGTCACCCCCCCTAGGAGGTTAGGGGCGGAGTTAATTGGCCTTAAGGATACGGCTGCCTCCGTCGAAGACTCTTTGGGTTGGTTTGTAGGCAGCAACTTGACTATCAGAGGTATAAGTACAAAAATAGAGGCAGGCGGTTTAAAATTAAGTGAGAAATATCCAAGGAAACTCCATAAAAATAAATAATGTTAGTGATATTTATCTGGGCTTTAAATTAGGTTGAGCGACGCATACCTTACCCTCGCATCGCGCCCTCACGATATGAACATATCGTGAGGGGGGGGGCGAGGAGTGGATAAATGAAATAATAGTCTATGGGCTCGAGTATTTAGATTCTTAGGTGGGGTATCAATAATCACTTGTACAGGTAGGGGTTTTATCCCTTCAAATATGATAATCTGGGTAATACCGAGGGCGATTTTATTTATTACCTACTTAACATATATATTAAAAGATTTATATACATTAGAAAATTATTAAAAAGTGGTCAAATTATAAAAATTCACCGGTTAATAAATTAATAACCATTTCAATTAAAGGGGTAATTTGTTTAAGAGGTCTGTGCGACAAAGGATTGTATTTTGGTTCTGGGCTGGGGCTAGGCTTAGGGGTGATCAAATTCTTACCAGCCAAAATCGTCGTCCAATATTTACTCCCCTAGCTGGTCGTATTTTAGACTCTACTTTAAACGGCTTAGGTTTCCCCCTAATTTGGACCCTCAAATAATAGAATTGAAAGATAAGGTGGCCGAATTAGCGGCGAACCGGCAGAAAAAAGTTGGAGTCTATAATTTCAGACATATATGAGATGAAGGGTACTAGTGATAACGAATTTACACTAGCTGAACGATTTGGAGGGTAAATTAATCAAGTTAACTTTGGAAACGGTAGAGAAAATAGAAAAAGATATTCTCATTAGGACGAGGCACGAGGTTTAAATAAATAATCTAGACCACCCGCACCGGGAATTGAATAAGTATAATAATGCATCAAACGCACACGTCGGGTCTTAGATCCCAAGGGGTTGGTGGGAAAAGGTAAGGGGGATTATCAACCGGAACCATCCTTCGATTAAGTTACATTGGGATAATAGCTTAATTGGTAAAGCATACCGCTCATAACGGTAAAAATATTGGTTCAATTCCAGTTTATCCTAAGTTTAATCCCCGGTAAGGAGTCAGATGAAAAGGTAGTGGGTAGCCCACTAGTTTTATATGCCAGAAGAAACGACCTCCCCCTGCCGGTATCACCGCCCCCTCGCCAGCCCCCCCCCCTCCCGGCGGCATTAGTATTTAAATATGCTATTTAAGATTTAATAAAATCTTAATCATATTTGAAATACTAGCTAAGGCGCCCATTATTTACTCAGAAGTTTTATAATTTCACCCTGCTTAGACCCAAACCCAGGGCCCCAACCCATATAAGTTGAACGAAGTACGCCTGGAGGTACTAGCCAAACAAGAAGAAAAACCTCTCGCCTCGCCTCGCCCGCCCCCCCCCCTCACCGGAAGGCTCCCCCCCTCACCTTCCCGGAGGCTCAACAGAGCCTTCCGGGAGGTGAGGGGGGGGGAGCCTCCGGGTGAGGGGGGGCGGTCGCACCTTTTGGTTGAAGCCAGGGATGAAAACCGTTGGGGGGGGTATGGAGAGGGGGTATCTTTTATACACCTTCTACTGGGGGGGGGGGGGGGATACCAGGGGGGCCGGGAAGAGACTTATCACGAAACAATATAATTAGCAAAGTGGGAATAGTCAGGGGTTCGGATCCCAAGCCATGACGGGAGGTAAAATAAATTTATCACGGTAGAGATAGGTTAAATCATCTAGCCGCCATGGGTGCCAAATAATCCGCCATGCTCGGCCTCCCCCTAAATGATGGATAGAGAATAATATCGTGATCATGCTGACAAGCTATCATTTAACATAACGTAACTTCGGTCTCATGCGAGAGATATCAATCTATTTTATAACTCAATATCAATTAGTTTGGTAGTAACTATTTCTCTATCGTGTAGTTCTCAATAAATCCTCGATATGCCGATTAACTACTTTATCTTCTAACTTATATTCAGTATAAAAATTAGTCCTGTGGGGTTCAACGGGGACCACCAAACCCCTTGCCATGGTCCACCGGTAGAGTGGAGGGGGATAGGATGGCTTGTCTAATAAGGTAGACGATATGTACATATTACCTCTAAGTAGCTTCTTCTCACTACGTCTTCAATTAGCCGGCCTCCCCTCTCCCGAGGCGAGAGAGCAACTAGGGCAATAAACCTAGTAGTGGTAGCCCCCCCCCTCACCCGGAGGCTCCCCCCCCTCACCTCCCGGAAGGCTCTGTTGACCCCCCCTCACCTCCCGGAAGGCTCTGTTGAGCCTCCGGGTGAGGGGGGGGAGCCTCCGGGTGAGGGGGGGTCAACGCCTTCCGGTGAGGGGGGGTGGGAGAGGTCCTAGTAAAAGATGTGCTAGGCAAGGTAACTAGCTCCCTATAAGGGAAGGATCAGAGCCAGGTGGTAGAGAGACTAAGGGGGAGACTCTCGGCCGGGGGGCGGGGTGAAAGTTGTATGTATGTATCATACCCCAAGAAGGGGAAGGAAAAAAAGGTTAAAAGAAAGTTTGAGGTATAAAAATGTATTTAACATGGGTAATAAACATCCCTTAAGTTTAAAATTAAAAACAAATCTCCTATGAACGAGTATAGTATTTAAATATAATAACCCCAACCGAGCAATATATGTAGAGAAAAAAATAGAGGAAGTAATATTACAATTACCAAGTAGTTTAAAATTATCTAAACCAAGATATGAATATACAAGTGACGGGGGAATAAACGTAATATTATATACAAAGAAAATACTGTTTAGCCATAGAATGAAAGGATACTTGAGATTGATAGAGAGTGGTTTGAGTAGATGGGCAAAAGGTAGAAGCATAAGGTTAAACCTAGAAGAAATGAAGGGGGGGATAAAGAATAGTAAGTTAACGGCCCAATTAATTCAAAAGTGATCAAGAGGAAGAAGTATAAGGAGGATCCGAATAGGGATAAGTAGGTTAATAAAAATATATAGAATGGACTATGAGTTTTGTGGGGAGGGGAATTTGGTAGGAAATAAATGGACGTTTATAAAAAAGGAAGCGATCGACAAAATATATTGGTTAATAAAAGGGATAAATGTGGAAATAAAAGGTAAATTTAATAAAAAAAGGAGGGTAAGAAGGAGTAAAATAAAGAGAATAAAATATGGAAGGATAGAATATAATAGGTATAGAAGTATAGTAGACTATTATCAAATAAAAACGAATGGAATTAATGGGGTATATAATATAAAGGTAGCGATTAGTACTGGTAAGATAGGGGATCTAGCTTAATTGGCAAAGCTATCGAATTGCAGTCGATAAGAATAGAGTTCGAATCTCTTAATCTCCAGGATAGATGACAGAGTCAGGTTTAATGTGATGCATTTGAAATGCATAGAGAGGTAAAAATCTCCTAGGGTTCGAATCCCTATCTATCCTGGTGGCACGGATTGTGGTCAAAAGGCTAGACACCTTATTTGGGATAAGGAGAATACGAGTTCGACTCTCGTCAATCCGAGAACCTACTTGGAGAAATAGGTAAACTCGAAGAATTTAAAATTCTTTGCCTAAGGCTTGAGGGTTCGACCCCCTCAGTAGGTAGTAAATATAGCTTAATTGCTTAAAGCATTAGACTTTTAATCTAAAAGATTTGGGTTGGAGTCCCAATATTTACAAACAACCCCGAAACAGCGGGAGCGCCTAGGGATGCAGGGGCGAATTGGAGGCGGGCTAGTGAAGTTGGGGGGGGCGAGGGGCGGACAGAAGCAAATGGGGAGGCGATAGGTTGCCTAGGTGAGGGGTTCGACTCGCCTCGCAGGGGTAGAGGCCAAGAGGGGTCTAAATCTCGGCCCCGGTCCTCGCCTCGCGCCCCCCCTCACGATATGAATCGTGAGGGGAGTCCCCCCTCACGGTTCATATCGTGAGGGCGCGAGGCGAGGAGTGGGCTAGGAATAAGATCCCAGATCGGTAGAGGGACGGTTTGAACTTGGGTTCGGCTCAGCATCGCCGCGAGGGTGACTAGCCAGACCTCCCCCGGTCGGGAAGCAACCCCTAGCCTAAAGCAGCTAACAGCCTAGGGGGTTGACCTTGGTCAAGGCTAGGAGGCGATAGAGGTAGAAGTGAACTGGGATGTTAAGTATAATAGCAATAATACCCTTGATAGGTTTATGAATAATAATGATGAGCAGACATGAAAAACAGTATAAAATAATTGGATTAGTAACATCATTACTAAACTTAGTAATATATCCAATAATATGGGCGCAACACAATTCAAATAATAATTACTTTCAGATTATAGAGAAAACGTCTTCACCCCTTGACACTTATTATCCAGAAATAATCGGGGTAGATAGTATATCATTATATATGATAGGGATAACAATAATATTAATACCAATATGTATATTATCAACGTGATCGAGTGTGAAAAAGGAAGTAAAGTTATATATAGGATTATGATTAGTATTAGAAACCGTCTTAATATTAGTATTTCTATGAATAGACATACTATTATTTTATATAACCTTTGAAACAAGTTTAATACCAATGTATTTAATAATAGGGATATATGGGGGTAAAAAAAGGAAGATATATGCAGCATACCAATTTTTCTTAATAACATTATTAGGCTCATTATTGATGTTAATGGGGATAATAATGTTATATTCACAAATAGGGGTAACAGATTATCAAATATACACATTAACAGTGGAGCTAACAAAAGAAAGAGAAAAAATAATATGGTTAGCTTTATTTATATCATTTGCGGTGAAAACACCATTAGTACCGGTTCATATTTGGTTACCTGAAGCTCATAGTGAAGCAAATATAGCCGGTTCAATAATATTAGCGGGTGTATTATTAAAATTAGCCGGCTATGGCTTTCTGAGATATTCACTGAATATATTACCTGAGGCATCAAGATATTATATTCCCTTAGTATATGGTTTATCTATAATAAGTATCATTTATTGTAGTTTAACCACATTAAGACAAATAGATATGAAAAAAATCATAGCATATTCATCCATAGGTCAAAATGGCCCTTTAAATAATAATTATTTAACGCAACAAACTATATGCAGGAAATTTAAACAAGGGAAAGATTCGTTATTACAGAATACTAAGAATGTAAGTAATCAAAGATTAAAAAGAGATTCCTTTTTAGTAAGAATTTTTGTAATATTATTAAACAATCCGCAGATAACCAAAGCACAAAAATGAATGAGATCTTTAAGATCAATAGAATTTTTACCTTATAAAGGGTTTAGCATGCAAGTAGGAATCTCAGAGGCCATACGTTTGTTATCTACTTTACTAATAAAAGTATTGACGTTTGAACCCTATGGGTTAAAAGAAAATAGCTTACACATGTATTCAACTTCAACTAAAGATAGAAAAAAAGCCGAAAAAAGATTTAATGAATGGTTAGCAGGGTTAATAGATGGTGATGGGAATTTTTATCTGTCTAAACTAGGGGGTTCTACAGGGTTAGAAATAACCATGGATTTGAGAGATGAACATTGTTTATATATAATAAAACAAAAATATGGAGGATCAGTCAAACTAAGGTCAGGGGTAAAAGCGGTAAGATATAGATTATTTCATAAAGCAGGATTATTAGCCTTAATAGAGGATGTAAATGGATTAATAAGGAATCCAATCAGGATAGAACAATTAAAGAAAATCTGTGAAAAATATGAGATAATAGTAAAACAACCTAAACCTTTGGAATATGAAAATGGTTGGCTGGCAGGATTTTTTGATTCAGATGGAAGTATATCAATAAATAAAATAAATAATGTAATAATTATAGCATTCTCTCAAAAAGATAGAATATTACTAGAACCATTAGTAGAATTATATGGAGGAAAAATCTATATACATAATAAAAACCAAACAGCATTTAAATGGACGATATGAAGGAAAGAAGAAATAAATTCTTTAAATAAAAATTATTTTCATTTAAACCCTTCAAGATCAAAAAAATCAATAAGATTAAATTTAATAGATAAATATAATGAATTAAAGGTTTTAAAATGTCATTTAGCAGAAAAAGAATCTATATTAGGTAAGGCCTGGCAAAGGTTTCAAGAGAAATGGAATGAAGGGTTCAAAGAAAGTAGATAAAGAGATGGTCCAACCAAAAAAGGTAGCATATGGGGATAGTAATATTAGGTATATTTTCCAATACGATGGAGGGGCTAGAGGGGTCGATGATATTAATGATAGGTCATGGATTGGTATCACCGGGGTTATTTATAATAGTAACGATATTATATGAAAGATATCATAGTCGAATAATAAAATATTATAGGGGGGTGACGTCGACAAGTCCATTAATAGCGATATTATTTATAATATATACCTTAGCCAATATGGGTGTACCTTTATCGAGTAATTTTATAGGGGAAATATTATGTTTAATGGGTGCTTGGGAAACCAATCCGATATCGACGATAATAGCGTCAACCGGGTTAATATTAGGGGGGGCTTATAGTATATGGTTTTATAATAGAATAAGCTTTGGGGAACCCTCAATATATTATAGGGAGCTAGATATAAACCGAAGGGAGTTTGAGGAACTATTACCTCTCTTAATATTGATAATAATCATAGGTGTGTTTCCGAATCTGGTATTAGACACTTTACATGTAGCGGTGAGTAATATATTTTGGGCCGGGTAGTTCCACAGAGTGGGGGGAGTAAACGGCAGAGTAAAACAAGAAAAAACGAGATGTATCTGGGAATACTCACCCTGCCGTTAACAACCGGTTTAATATGTGGTTTATTTGGGAGAAATATAGGTAGCCAGGGAACAAAACTATTAGGGACTCATTCGATAGTAATAGGGACATTAATAAGCATAACTCTATATTATGAGATAGCGATTTCAGAATCACCATTAAGTATATATTTACTAGATTGGGTAGATACAGAGTATCTGGGTTTAAGCTGGGGATTTAAACTAGATAGTTTAAGTATAAGTATATATATACCGGTATTAATAGTATCAAGTTGTGTGCATATATATTCGATGATATATATGAGTGAGGATGGGCATAATGCAAGATTTTATAGTTATTTATCTTTGTTTACATTTTTCATGCTAGTGTTAATAAGTGGTGATAATCTACTTTTAATTTTCATAGGTTGGGAAGGTGAACATAATTGCCTTAAATGGTGTAATATAGAAAATAATATATATTTGTATAGTCAATTACCTATAATAGGTAAAACAATAGATAAAAATATTAATTATTCTCATAATAATATAACTCCTTTTAAAATAGGTCCTCATAATATTGATGTAATTTCAATAATTATAGGTTCAGTTTTAGGGAAAAGAAACTACAGTAAATCAAATGGAAGTAAACCTTATAGACTAAGTAAATCTGAACAAGAAAATCTTAATCTTTCCCCAGAGTTAAAAGAGATTTTAATAGGGCTTTGTTTGGGAGATGTTCATATTGAAAAAAAATCTATAACAAGAAATGCTATGCTTCGGTTTGAACAAGGAAAAATACATGAAGAGTATATTATACACTATCAATTATTTGAAAAATTTTGTCGATCTGAACTACAATATAGTGATCGAAAACCTGATTTTAGAACTAAGAATGTATATTCACGAATTCAATTTCAGACTAGATCATTACCTTGTTTTAATGAATTTCATTCTATGTTTTATAATACAGAAGGTAAAAAAATCCCTTTAAATCTAGATGAATGATTAACTGCTCGAGGATTAGCTTATTGGGCTCAAGACGATGATACTAAAGCAGGTTCAGGATTTAGACTTTATACTTTATCCTTGACAAAAAAAGAGAATTTATTATTAATTGAAATTCTTAAAAATAAATTTGATTTAAATTGTTCTCTTCATAAACATAAAAATAAATTATACATATATATAAAATTAGACTCTATGGAAAGATTTAAATCTATAGTAATTCCTTATTTTCATTCATCAATGAGATATAAATTGGGAAAGTAATAGAAAGCTCAAATGAGAGCTCATTTGGGCTTTATAATTTGATTGATAATAATTGTTATAATAAGTCTTTAAATAATTTTCATCCTACAAATAAAATAGGGCCTCATAATATTGATGTCATTTCAATAATAGTAGGTTCTCTCATAGGTGGTGATTCCCATTTAGAAAACCGATGAAATGGAATTGGAACTAGATTAAAATTTGTACAAAGTCATAAAAATGTAGAGTATTTAATGTGGTATCATAAATTTTTCTCTGATAGAGGATATTGTAATCCTAATACTCCAAAATTAATAAGACGAATACGTAAGGGAGGGGGCCACACTTTTGAATACAATATTAATTCATATACTTATGCTAGTTTTAATTGGACTCATGAAATGTTTTATACTTTTGATGAAGAACTAAAAAGATATAGAAAAATATTACCAAAAAATTTAGAACAATTTATTACACCACAAGCATTAGCTGTGTGATTTATGGATGATGGATCCAAAACACATGAATCAATAAGAATTGCTACAAACAATTTTACTAAAGAAGAAATAGAAAGACTGTGTTTAATATTAAAAAAAAAATATAATATTAAAGCTTCTGTACAATCTGGTGGTAAATCTAAAGGTTATATCTTATATATTTATAAGAGTTCTATGTCAAATTTTAGTAAAATAGTTAAACCATTCATGCTTCCTTCATTATATTATAAATTAGGGAATAATTAATATTTTTAACAAATTTGACTATTACATCATAGTAAAACAATTAAAACTCTTAGACAATTGTAATGAAGAATAATGAGGAAACTTATATAATAAAAATTAACGTTAATATATGTAAAATTGTTTTGCGACGTAATTGAAAACGGTCAACTAAATAGATTTTGTTTATAGACCGTCGGCTGCATTACAAGTCGCTATCGACTAGTCCAATAACGGGTGCCTGAAATGGTGCTCAATGTATAGTCAGAATCTTCACTAATATTATTTAGTGCCAAGGCTTACGTAAATCCATAGGTAGTAAAAGTACAGATTATAATAGAAAATATTCTTAGTTTAAAAATTTAAACTCTGTCATTCTAGACGATTAGCTTAGATTCAATTTTTTTAATTATTCTATTCTAAGTAAGATTTGGTTGGGGTATGTTCATATATATTAGTAAACTTTTGGTATAAAAGGATACAAGCTAATAAAGCGGCAATGAAAGCATTAATAGTGAACCGGGTAGGGGATTGGAGTTTAACTTTAGGGATGATATTAATCTGGTGGATCTTTGGGGATCTAGAGATATCGACAATATTAAGTCTATCTCGGTTTATAAATGTAGAGTGAATAACGATAGTAACAATTTTAGTATTAATCGGGGCGATGGCGAAATCAGCACAGTTAGGCCTTCACACGTGGTTACCAGATGCAATGGAAGGCCCGACTCCAGTATCAGCGTTAATTCATGCTGCGACGATGGTAACTGCAGGGGTATATTTATTAATAAGATTATCACCGTTAATAGAGTATAGTAGCACGGGATTATTAATAATAAGTTGGGTTGGAGGTTTAACTGCGCTATTTGCGGCAAGCATAGCCATTTTCCAAAATGATCTAAAAAGAGTAATAGCTTATTCAACCTGTAGCCAGCTTGGATGGAATCCGCTTATGAATAATACGACGTCAGGTAATCGAGTGAGTAAGTGTTTAATGTTACCTATTTTACTTAAACGTAGTAATTCAGATTAATCAAATAACCCTCCTGAAGAAACTTTTGAGTTAGAAATTGAAAGTATAATAAAAAAAATTAATAAGGCTTCCAAAGTCATCAGAATATGTAGATAAAATAAAAGATGTTACCCTTTCTAATCAATATACTATAAAATCTAAATATAGAAATGAGAAAATTATATATCTATGGTATAATACGATAACAAAACGAAGTTATGTTGGTAGTACTAATAATTTTTGGAATAGATTTAATAAATATTTTAATACAAAATATATTTTTGATTTAAAAGATAAAATGGCTATTTGTGGAGCTATAGATAAATATGGCTATTCTGGTTTTAATTTATATATATTAGAAATACTTAGCGAAGATTCGAGTAAAAAAGATATATTAGAAAGAGGCACGAAGATTTTTGGGCTAAAAAAATAAAACCTAGTTATAATATATTAGATATACTTAAACCTTTTTATGGGGAGAATCACCCTAAATTTGGTAAAATAGTATCTTTAGAAGTGCGAGCTAAGATAAGTGCATCTTTAAAAGGAAGGAAAGCATCTGAACAAACTAAATTAAATATGGCTAAAGGATCAGTAGTATACTGCTATGATTTTGACACTAAGTTATATGTAACTGAGTTTGAAAGTTTAAGAGAGATGAGTAGGCAATTCAATTTGTCTAGTACTATAATTATAAGTAGAAGGATAGCCTCGGGAGGGGAAACCACTTGAAAGAATATATAAGGGTACAAAGGTAAATTGGTTTGTAACTTATAATAAAATTGTATAATTCATAAGCATGGGTGGGTAATACTATGTGTCCAAGTAAAATTTCACTAAATATTAAGAAGAAGCATTAATAGGGAAGATCCTTAGAGACTAAAAGGGAAAAATTTGAGAAGAAATAGTCCAAAATATAAATTTTTATATAATGATATGGTGTTAGCAGTGGGTATGAGTCAATATACATTAAGTGCCTATCATTTAGTAAATCATGCTTATTTCAAAGCATTATTATTTTTGTCCGCCGGTGCAACTGTGCCGTACAATCTCGCCAAATGCTCAGAATACTTCCACTACGTGGTGTGCCGTAATCAGGGACCGCGGGTTAGTAAAATTAGCAGGGAATCTAATATTCCCTCGGAGGCTATATGCGAGAAAACTAATAAAAGATTGACAGAGGACTGAGAAGGGTCCATCAATAAAAATT
>CAKOGF010000067.1:0-2500 GCA_933228935.1 Pemphredon lugubris
CCGCCGACGACGAGTGGACGAGCGGAATCGTTCGACCGGGAACCTCGGTTCGAATCGCCGTTCGACCGACGAGTACGTTTGGAAATTTTACGAGCGGCGTACGATGTAATGATTAACGTGGATAAATCATCCGTGGAACGTCGGACGAACACGAACGCGGTGCGGTGCGCGCGGTCGCTCGAATTCGTCGTTTCGGAGCGAACTGGGCGAGAAATATTCAGAGTCCGTGGAGCACCGCCGACGACGAGTGGACGAGCGGAATCGTTCGACCGGGAACCTCGGTTCGAATCGCCGTTCGACCGACGAGTACGTTTGGAAATTTTACGAGCGGCGTACGATGTAATGATTAACGTGGATAAATCATCCGTGGAACGTCGGACGAACACGAACGCGGTGCGGTGCGCGCGGTCGCTCGAATTCGTCGTTTCGGAGCGAACTGGGCGAGAAATGTTCAGAGTCCGTGGAGCACCGCCGACGACGAGTGGACGAGCGGAATCGTTCGACCGGGAACCTCGGTTCGAATCGCCGTTCGACCGACGAGTACGTTTGGAAATTTTACGAGCGGCGTACGATGTAATGATTAACGTGGGTAAATCATCCGTGGAACGTCGGACGAACACGAACGCGGTGCGGTGCGCGCGGTCGCTCGAATTCGTCGTTTCGGAGCGAACTGGGCGAGAAATATTCAGAGTCCGTGGAGCACCGCCGACGACGAGTGGACGAGCGGAATCGTTCGACCGGGAACCTCGGTTCGAATCGCCGTTCGACCGACGAGTACGTTTGGAAATTTTACGAGCGGCGTACGATGTAATGATTAACGTGGGTAAATCATCCGTGGAACGTCGGACGAACACGAACGCGGTGCGGTGCGCGCGGTCGCTCGAATTCGTCGTTTCGGAGCGAACTAGGCGAGAAATATTCAGAGTCCGTGGAGCACCGCCGACGACGAGTGGACGAGCGGAATCGTTCGACCGGGAACCTCGGTTCGAATCGCCGTTCGACCGACGAGTACGTTTGGAAATTTTACGAGCGGCGTACGATGTAATGATTAACGTGGATAAATCATCCGTGGAACGTCGGACGAACACGAACGCGGTGCGGTGCGCGCGGTCGCTCGAATTCGTCGTTTCGGAGCGAACTGGGCGAGAAATGTTCAGAGTCCGTGGAGCACCGCCGACGACGAGTGGACGAGCGGAATCGTTCGACCGGGAACCTCGGTTCGAATCGCCGTTCGACCGATGAGTACGTTTGGAAATTTTACGAGCGGCGTACGATGTAATGATTAACGTGGGTAAATCATCCGTGGAACGTCGGACGAACACGAACGCGGTGCGGTGCGCGCGCTCGCTGGAACACGTCGTTTCGGAGCCAACGATGGGTGATAGGGAGAGAATTCTGTCGGCCGGGAGTGTCGCTTCGCCACGCCGGGTGTTCAAATAGATGCCGCACACGGCATGCGTCCTTTCGCGTCGTTGGCTTTTTCCGCGTTCGTTTCGTTGCATGTTGACGTACGCTCCCTCCGTGCATTGTGATGATCTTGATAGGCGCGAGAGCACTTTCGCGCGTCCCGAACGTGCCGTTTCGTAGGGACAGAAGGATTCTGACTCTAAGCCGAACGAGCATCGCCGACGCGTATTAAAGGACTTCGCCAATAGGCGCGTCGCATCGCTACGGCCCGCCGTCTGTCCGCCACGGATATTTCGCGTCGTTGGCTTTTCACGCGTTCGTTTCGTTGCATGTTGACGTACGCGCCCTCCGTGCATTGTGATGATCTGGATAGGTGCGAGATCACTTTCGCGCGTCCCGGTCGTGCCGTTTCGTAGGGACGGAAGGATTTTGACTCTAAGCCGAACGAGCATCGCCGACGCGTATTAAAGGACTTCGCCAATAGGCGCGTCGCATCGCTACGGCCCGCCGTCTGTCCGCCACGGATATTTCGCGTCGTTGGCTTTTCACGCGTTCGTTTCGTTGCATGTTGACGTACGCGCCCTCCGTGCATTGTGATGATCTGGATAGGTGCGAGACCACTTTCGCGCGTCCCGGACGCGCCGTTTCGTAGGGACAGAAGGATTTTGACTCTAAGCCGAACGAGCATCGCCGACGCGTATTAAAGGACTTCGCCAATAGGCGCGTCGCATCGCTACGGCCCGCCGTCTGTCCGCCACGGATACTTCGCGTCGTTGGCTTTTCACGCGTTCGTTTCGTTGCATGTTGACGTACGCGCCCTCCGTGCATTGTGATGATCTGGATAGGCGCGAGAGCACTTTCGCGCGTCCCGGACGTGCCGTTTCGTAGGGACAGAAGGATTTTGACTCTAAGCCGAACGAGCATCGCCGACGCGTATTAAAGGACTTCGCCAATAGGCGCGTCGCATCGCTACGGCCCGCCGTCTGTCCGCCACGGATATTTCGCGTCGTTGGCTTTTCACGCGTTCGTTTCGTTGCATGTTGACGTACGCGCCCTCCGTGCATTGTGATGATCTGGATAGGTGCGAGACCAC
>CAKOGF010000067.1:7500-17500 GCA_933228935.1 Pemphredon lugubris
AGGCTTCGAGTAGCCTCAGGAGACTATCGAACATGAGGTTCCAGCAGGCCGGACCGAGGACAGAGCCCTGAGGGCATCCCCTGGTAGGCCGTTTGGAGACCTCGGAAGAACCAAACGAGATCTTTACCCTCCGACCGTCGAAGTAGCTTTTTAGCACCTCGAAAACGTTCTTCGGGCAGTCTCGATCGCGAAGACTAGAAAGAACTAAGGGCCACCACACGTTGTCAAAGGCACCCGAGATGTCGAACAGCAGCGCGGCGGTATACTTCCTTGGGGAAGCGTCGACCAGCCTGCGCAGCTCCACGATCGCGTCCTCCGTCGACTTCCCGGAAACAAAGCCGAACTGCCGATCGGAGATCTTCCCGGGGGCCAGAGACGTGATGGAGAGACGCTCCTTGAGGAGCCTCTCGAAGAGTTTTCCTACCACGGAGAGGAGACAAATGGGCCTATAAGATTTTGGGTCCTTCGCATCCTTATCCGCTCCCTTCAGGAGGACTCGGAGGGAGCCCTCCTTCCAGACGCGAGGAAAGACGCCCCACTGAAGGCACCCGTTGAAGAGCCGGACCAGCTGACCGGGAATAATGGCACAGGCCGCCTTCAGCACCGAGACCTCGATGAGGTCCAGTCCTGGCGCCTTGCCATTCTTAAATTTGCGCACGGCCCGAACTACCTCCTCCTCTGTGAAGGGAGGGGCATCGGGGGTGTCCGGGGCTACGTGCGCACCCTCCCTCAATTCCCGCTGAGCGGGGGAATCGTCCTCAACCCGGTCGTCGGGAACGTGCGCATCCAGGAGATAGCTGGCGGTCTCCTTAAGGTCCATCGTGGAATCTTCGCCACGCCGGATCGTGCTGAGCACTCTCTCAACCCGGAGTTTATTCGCCTGGTGCTTATAAACGTAGCCCCATGGCTCCGAGTTGCCGTGCGACGTGACGAATTTCCGCCAGCTCGCGGTCTTGGCCCTCCTCACCTCCCGGCTGTACACCCGCAAGGAAGAGCGGTATGCAGCCTTCTTCTCGAGGCGAGTCGGTCCATCACGCTCCCTCTGGAACGCACGCCTAAGCCGGTAGGCGGCTCTCTTCAGGCTCGTGAGCCTGGCAGTCCACCACGGGTTGGACTTCCTAAACAATCTCTTATGAGGCATCGACTCGGAACACGCGTCCGTGAGGACTTGCGTGAGAGTCTCAGCCATCCTCTCGACGTCGTCCACCGACATCAAGTCAAGGACCTCCAGCCCCGCCCGAGAGAGGGTAGTTAAAGTCCGGGCGAACCGGTCCCAATCGGCCCGTTTGACATCGAACCGAGTGGTCCCGGATCCCTGACCTCCCCCCCCCGGATTGAGCCTTTGGCACCCTCAGCCGGATATCGATGGAGTTGTGGTCGCTGGTCGTCCAGTCGCCCCGTACCTTCCATTCACCGATGAATTGGATCATGGTAGGAGACGCGAGGGTGACGTCAATATATGACGATCCTCGCGGCGTCCAGTAGGTCGGACCCTGGCCAGCGTCATTCACAACAAACATGCCGAATGACCCTAGGAGCTCTTCGAGTTTGGCTCCATCCTCGTCTGTCCTCTGGGGGCCCCAGAGTGACGAGCGGGCATTGGCGTCTACCGAAACTATCAGTCTCTTCCCCCTCAGTGAACGAAACACCGTCTCGAGGTGCCTGAGGTGCTCCTCGATCTCGTCGCAGTGCTGGAAGTAGCACGAGGCAACGTAGAAAGAAAAGCCGGGTGCCTGCACTTCAGCGCACGCACAGTGCGCCGTGCTAAGCTGCGAGATAAGAAGAACCTGGAACTGAGGGTTGCATGCCACCACTGCCGCCCACGGACGTTGCGAGCGTACAGCGACGACCCTCATTCCATTCCCTAAACCGTCAATGGTGTGGCTGCCACCGCTGCGCCGGACGTGTGGTTCCTGCAAGAGCAGCACGTCCAGGTGCTTTGCGGTGACGAGCGAACGCACCTCCCCTGTCACTACAGCCGAACGTCGCAAGTTCAGCTGTAGCATCCTAATTCCCGTGGACGCAAACGCGGTACGCGATGCATCGGCAGCGCGCGATGTTGTCTCCGACGGTGAGACTGTGGGAGTGGGGGTACGGGTGGCGATTCGCGGTTCCGCGGAGCTATCCAAATCTAAACGAGGGTCGCGCGCGAGTACCCTGGGGCGTGCCGCGGTAGAAGGCCTGACCCCATCGCACCGAGTCAAAGAAACAACGACAGCACGAAGGCTGCAACCTGGGGACTGCTCTCCGTCGCGTCCTGGGCCGTGGACACACTTGAGCGCAGGCTGGCGAGACGCCTTCCGGAAGGACGCCGGAGCCCCCGCCAGACCCGCCGAACCGGCACCCGGCCCAACGACGGAGGAGTCCGACGTTCCTGCCCTGGCAGCTCCGCCCGACTGGGAACGATCAGCCGGACGTGCATTATTCCTCGCCATAATAACCCGCCCGACACTGGCTCCCACCCGGAGATCCGAACGGGGAGCTATTTTACCTCCGGAGAATTTCAATGTCGAGCGTGCCATCATGTTTTTATTTGAATTCCCTTAGGGGAGAGAGAGAGCCCTGAAAAGTAAGATGTAATTAGTGACCTGAAAACACAAGAAGATAAATTGAATTAGCAGGGACCCCCGGTTCCCGCACCAACACGATCCAAGGACCGTGGTAGCGAGGGGCCCGGGATGTCCGACGGTCGTCGCCCTCCCTCCACCCACCGAGGTGAATGGAGGGCTGGCGTGGGGACCGCTGGGAGGGAGTATAGGGAGTGTAGGAGGGTTGGGAGTAGGAGCGCTCTTTCCTTTAGCCCCTTCAGGCGAGCGTTACCTTCAGGGCTACCTCCGGAAAAGACAGCCGCCACCACAAGTTTTCTCCGGGGAATACGGCGATCCGAGGGACACGGGAGAATCCTAGAGAACCTTCTCCCGTACGCACGAACCCCTGTTCTCAGGAGATTCATCGAAGTTCCTCCTGGCGGGAACAACAGAGACAAGGACGTCGAGCACAGGACCACGGGTACGGACCCCTGACCCCGCTTCGAAGCCACGCACGAACAGCCCCCGCGGGGGAAGGAACACGGCGAGAGCCGCGCAGTCTGCCTCATGACCGACGCCCCCCGCTCCAATGTCCGACCCGCGACCAGCTGCCGGCGTAGACGGCGGGGCACTCGGTCCCCTCCCGCGGTTCAAGTGCCCGCTCTAATTCCCGCTCCGCTGTCCGAGGGCAGCACCCCGTAAGAAACCCTTTCCGGGTTTCGGTGAACCTTTCGGGAACCCAACGACTGCTGCAGGAGGCCCGGACGAGCCATTCCTGCTTCTTTCCCAGCCAGGAGGTTTCGCGAACCTTCTCCTGCAGGGGTTGAGGACGGCGGGGCCCGATTCCGCCTCTGGAATCGGTGACACCCACTACGATACCTCTGGATCCCTCCGATCTGCCCGCCTCGCCCATGATCAGAACCCGGAGGCGGCGTAGTCCACGCAGAGGATTTGTTTTGACCACATAAGAGACAATTATATTCTCGTGGTCGCGCACTTGGTGGTTAGGGGGGAGAACCTGAAAGAAATAAAACAAATTTAATTGACCAGGATTACCGGCATAAGGCCGCCATCAGCCTCCAAGCGAGGAAATAGCAGCCCGTCCGGCATACCCTTCGATAACCTGAAAATAAAGGATCTTCATCCGGTTCCTGCGCGACCGCAACCCGAGAGTTACAGAACGCAGGGCCCGGACGGAGTAAAGTGGCCGTCGCCCCCCTTCCACGCACCGAGGTGCGAGTGAAGGGCGGCGCTGGGGGACCACGGGGAAGGAAAAGGAAGTGGAGGGTGGGGACGGGAGAGCGCTCCTTTCTTTGACCCCTTTGGGCGAGCGCTACCCTCAGGGACACCCCTTCGTTTCGTTCGAAAAAGGGGGTTTGTTTGACCACATAAGGGACATTGAACTTCCCGTGGTCATGCTGTGGATGGGCGGATCGGATTTAGTCTGACCACCCGGAGACCACCGGCTCCGAGTGGCACGCAAGCCCTCCCACCACGTCAAGGTACCGATCCGTTGGGAGGGAGTAGATAGGGACATTTAATGTTCCTGTGGGTTGAGGTCGGAAACCTCGACCCCTCGTTTCCTCGCCATTCAGGCATAAACTCAGGGTATATCTACGATTTCCAATGCAACGGCTCGTGCTGTGATACTGATAGTCACTTTTTCTCCAGCGATTCTGCCTGAAATTCATCACCGCCACCACGTTCCCCCGCGAAGGCGCATTCGCACCAACGCAATAATCATTGAAGAACTCGACACTGCCCGCAAGCGAACAGCAGAAGGTTCTTCTCATTTTTGGGGGTTCTGCCCGAAGCAGACCTTCCACAGTACGACGTTCGCTCTTGGAACACAGCAATTCACAGGGCTATTCAGGCACGGCGGCCACCCTCCACTGCAACCCTCTAAGCTCATCGTACAAGCCCGTGGTACCCATGATCATTCCGTTGCACGGCTCCACACGGCGTCCCCCTTGGGGATCTTTGAGGGGGTCACCAACCGTGCTTCTGCGCACATCACAACGGCCATAGAGACTGGTATGGGTCGTCCAGCCTTTTGGTAGAACTCGAGGGCGCGTCCACAGAGGTGTCGGACCCTCTGCTTCCGCTCGTGACAACCCGAAACTACCGCGTGCGACTCGGCTTCGATGGGTCTGGTGGTGACGCAAAACACCAAGGAAGTGCCTGTTACAACCCGCCTGCCAGCAGTAGATAGGGACATTTAGTGTATCGAGCCGCCATCCGAGGATGACTGACCCACGCGAACTCGCCTGAAAAGGCATACGCCACCTAAATCCATCCACCTCCCTTTGAAACACCTGCGAGGGGACCGTCGAGGAAAAACCAAGATGCGCTCGCGCGGACGACGCGAGAGAGCGGTTTCGCCATGCCGTGACAGCGGCGCAGCTTTCGCTACGCCGCGTTCACGCCACACCCACGGGGAACCTCTTGGAGGCCCGCTCACGGTGCTCCGCCCTGAGCACCCGCTCTGGTCCGTAATGGACTAAAAAGACCCCCACCGATGTGGGAGCAACCACCTACCTAGGTGCTCGAAGTCGCGGTGATCCCAAGAAGTGGATGGGGCCACGGCTCCATGCCCGGGGTTTCCGACTTTCCCCGGTTGAGCTACCTGGAAATCTAAAGCCTTATTTATCTAATTTACCTAACTCTACTGTACTGAGCGAGCTCGCGGGCTCGCCCTTCGCGAAGCAAAGCAAATCTAATGACCCTTTAGCCAAAGGGATTCAACGCAAAAGCCGGCGAACGCTTCAAACGCCGTCGGCGACGACACCAAGTGGCGCGCCGCCTCCGGCCATCGCAGCTCGCCGACGAATTCCCGCAGAGCTTCTCTCTGCGGGGAGAACTCCGGACAGTCGAGAAGGAAGTGCTCGACTGTGTCCCGCTCGCCACACACGCAGCCCTCCCCGTCCACGAGACCGAGGGACGCAAGGCGTACCCGGAAATCGCCGTGTCCGGAGAGTACCTGAGTTGTGCTGCGGCATGGGACAACCCATCGCGCACAAAGCCTGTCCCGAACGTCCGGAAAGAAGGCGAATGTGGCACGGCCTCTAGAAGATGCGGCCCATCTGGCCTGCCACATTGTAACCGCCTCTTCCTTGACGCTTCGAATGGCTGCGTCGTTATCTATAGCGGGGACTACGGTGTCCCCGATCCTGGCGTCCAAGCCCCTCCTCAGATGGTAGAGGGCTCTACTTTGCTGCAGGACGATGTCAACAGGGACCACGCCAGCAACCACGCACAAGGACTCATGCGCCGCCGTACGGTACGCGGCGGTCGTCGCGATGAGCGCACGCAGCTGCAGGGACGCAAGGACCTTCAAGTCGCCCGACCGGCAGAGATCCAGCCATCCAGCAGCGGCATATGCAACCGTGGGGGCGAAGACACCTCTGTACACGGCGGATAGCGACCCGAATCGCAGGCCCCATCCACATCTCGCGAGCCTGCCTAACTTATTGAAAAGCGACCCGACCTTGTCGCGGAGAAGTTGGCAATGGGTGGTGACACCCATGCCGCTATCAAAATGGACGCCAAGATACCTAACGCTGCGACTGAATTTAATTGATTTTTCCCCTAACTTAATGGTCGGATACCTAAGATTAAGGTTCGGCTTTCGTGCCGCCTTGCGCTGACGATCGGGACGCGCTCCTCCCCGGCTTCCTATCGGGGCACTCCTAACCCAGCGAGACGTGAGGATGATCCCCTCAGTCTTGGTCGCTGAGATCTGGAGTTTTGCCCAAGAGCACCAATTGGAGATCAGGTCAACGATTCGCTGACCCTCGCTCTCCAGTTCCCTACGCGTATCGGCGCACACGAGGACGATGAGGTCGTCCGCGTATGCGACGAAATTTCCCTCAACTGAGGCTTCGAGTAGCCTCAGGAGACTATCGAACATGAGGTTCCAGCAGGCCGGACCGAGGACAGAGCCCTGAGGGCATCCCCTGGTAGGCCGTTTGGAGACCTCGGAAGAACCAAACGAGATCTTTACCCTCCGACCGTCGAAGTAGCTTTTTAGCACCTCGAAAACGTTCTTCGGGCAGTCTCGATCGCGAAGACTCGAAAGAACTAAGGGCCACCACACGTTGTCGAAGGCACCCGAGATGTCGAACAGCAGCGCGGCGGTATACTTCCTTGGGGAAGCGTCGACCAGCCTGCGCAGCTCCACGATCGCGTCCTCCGTCGACTTTCCGGAAACAAAGCCGAACTGCCGATCGGAGATCTTCCCGGGGGCCAGAGACGTGATGGAGAGACGCTCCTTGAGGAGCCTCTCGAAGAGTTTTCCTACCACGGAGAGGAGACAAATGGGCCTATAAGATTTTGGGTCCTTCGCATCCTTATCCGCTCCCTTCAGGAGGACTCGGAGGGAGCCCTCCTTCCAGACGCGAGGAAAGACGCCCCACTGAAGGCACCCGTTGAAGAGCCGGACCAGCTGACCGGGAATAATGGCACAGGCCGCCTTCAGCACCGAGACCTCGATGAGGTCCAGTCCTGGCGCCTTGCCATTTTTAAATTTGCGCACGGCCCGAACCACCTCCTCCTCTGTGAAGGGAGGGGCATCGGGGGTGTCCGGGGCTACGTGCGCACCCTCCCTCAATTCCCGCTGAGCGGGGGAATCGTCCTCAACCCGGTCGTCGGGAACGTGCGCATCCAGGAGATAGCTGGCGGTCTCCTTAAGGTCCATCGTGGAATCTTCGCCACGCCGGATCGTGCTGAGCACTCTCTCAACCCGGAGTTTATTCGCCTGGTGCTTATAAACGTAGCCCCATGGCTCCGAGTTGCCGTGCGACGTGACGAATTTCCGCCAGCTCGCGGTCTTGGCCCTCCTCACCTCCCGGCTGTACACCCGCAAGGAAGAGCGGTATGCAGCCTTCTTCTCGAGGCGAGTCGGTCCATCACGCTCCCTCTGGAACGCACGCCTAAGCCGGTAGGCGGCTCTCTTCAGGCTCGTGAGCCTGGCAGTCCACCACGGGTTGGACTTCCTGAACAATCTCTTATGAGGCATCGACTCGGAACACGCGTCCGTGAGGACTTGCGTGAGAGTCTCAGCCATCCTCTCGACGTCGTCCACCGACATCAAATCAAGGACCTCCAACCCCGCCCGAGAGAGGGTAGTTAAAGTCCGGGCAAACCGGTCCCAATCGGCCCGTTTGACATTGAACCGAGTGGTCCCGGATCCCTGACCTCCCCCACCGGATTGAGCCTTTGGCACCCTCAGCCGGATATCGATGGAGTTGTGGTCGCTGGTCGTCCAGTCGCCCCGCACCTTCCATTCACCGATGAATTGGATCATGGTAGGAGACGCGAGGGTGACGTCAATATATGACGATCCTCGCGGCGTCCAGTAGGTCGGACCCTGGCCAGCGTCATTCACAACAAACATGCCGAATGACCCTAGGAGCTCTTCGAATTTGGCTCCATCCTCGTCTGTCCTCTGGGGGCCCCAGAGTGACGAGCGGGCATTGGCGTCTACCGAAACTATCAGTCTCTTCCCCCTCAGTGAACGAAACACCGTCTCGAGGTGCCTGAGGTGCTCCTCGATCTCGTCGCAGTGCTGGAAGTAGCACGAGGCAACGTAGAAAGAAAAGCCGGGTGCCTGCACTTCAGCGCACGCACAGTGCGCCGTGCTAAGCTGCGAGATAAGAAGAACCTGGAACTGAGGGTTACATGCCACCACTGCCGCCCACGGACGTTGCGAGCGTACAGCGACGACCCTCATTCCATTCCCTAAACCGTCAATGGTGTGGCTGCCACCGCTGCGCCGGACGTGTGGTTCCTGCAAGAGCAGCACGTCCAGGTGCTTTGCGGTGACGAGCGAACGCACCTCCCCTGTCACTACAGCCGAACGTCGCATGTTCAGCTGTAGCATCCTAATTCCCGTGGACGCAAACGCGGTACGCGATGTATCGGCAGCGCGCGATGTTGTCTCCGACGGTGAGACTGTGGGAGTGGGGGTACGGGTGGGGATTCGCGGTTCCGCGGAGCTATCCAAGTCTAAACGAGGGTCGCGCGCGAGTACCCTGGGGCGTGCCGCGGTAGAAGGCCTGACCCCATCGCACCGAGTCAAAGAAACAACGACAGCACGAAGGCTGCAACCTGGGGACTGCTCTCCGTCGCGTCCTGGGCCGTGGACACACTTGAGCGCAGGCTGGCGAGACGCCTTCCGGAAGGACGCCGGAGCCCCCGCCAGACCTGCCGAACCGGCACCCGGCCCAACGACGGAGGAGTCCGACGTTCCTGCCCTGGCAGCTCCGCCCGACTGGGAACGATCAGCCGGACGTGCATTATTTCTCGCCATAATAACCCGCCCGACACTGGCTCCCACCCGGAGATCCGAACGGGGAGCTATTTTACCTCCGGAGAATTTCAATGTCAGGCGTGCCATCATGTTTGTAATTGAAATCCCTTAAGGGAGAGAGAGCCCTGAAAAGTAATATATAATTAGTGACCTGAAAACACAAGAAAATAAATTGAATTAGTGGGGACCCCCGGTTCCCGCACCAACACGATCCAAGGACCGTGGTAGCGAGGGGCCCGGGGTGTCCGACGGTCGTCGCCCTCCCTCCACCCACCGAGGTGAATGGAAGGCTGGCGTGGGGACCGCTGGGAGGGAGTAGGATGTAGGAGGGTTGGGAGTAGGAGCGCTCTTTCCTTTAGCCCCTTCAGGCGAGCGTTACCTTCAGGGCTACCTCTGGCAAAGACAGCCGCCACCACAAGTTTTCTCCGGGGAATACGGCGATCCGAGGGACACGGGAGAATCCTAGAGAACCTTCTCCCGTACGCACGAACCCCTGTTCTCAGGAGATTCATCGAAGTTCCTCCTGGCGGGAACAACAGAGCCAAGGACGTCGAGCACAGGACCACGGGTACGGACCCCTGACCCCGCTTCGAAGCCACGCACGAACAGCCCCCGCGGGGGAAGGAACACGGCGAGAGCCGCGCAGTCTGCCTCATGACCGACGCCCCCCGCTCCAATGTCCGACCCGCGACCAGCTGCCGGCGTAGACGGCGGGGCACTCGGTCCCCTCCCGCGGTTCAAGTGCCCGCTCTAATTCCCGCTCCGCTGTCCGAGGGCAGCACCCCGTAAGAAACCCTTTCCGGGTTTCGGTGAACCTTTCGGGAACCCAACGACTGCTGCAGGAGGCCCGGACGAGCCATTCCTGCTTCTTTCCCAGCCAGGAGGTTTCGCGAACCTTCTCCTGCAGGGGTTGAGGACGGCGGGGCCCGATTCCGCCTCTGGAATCGGTGACACCCACTACGATACCTCTGGATCCCTCCGATCTGCCCGCCTCGCCCATGATCAGAACCCGGAGGCGGCGTAGTCCACGCAGAGGATTTGTTTTGACCACATAAGAGACAATTATATTCTCGTGGTCGCGCACTTGGTGGTTAGGGGGGAGAACCTGAAAGAAATAAAACAAATTTAATTGACCAGGATTACCGGCATAAGGCCGCCATCA
>CAKOGF010000067.1:27500-30868 GCA_933228935.1 Pemphredon lugubris
CGTCGGACGAACACGAACGCGGTGCGGTGCGCGCGGTCGCTCGAATTCGTCGTTTCGGAGCGAACTAGGCGAGAAATCTTCAGAGTCCGTGGAGCACCGCCGACGACGAGTGGACGAGCGGAATCGTTCGACCGGGAACCTCGGTTCGAATCGCCGTTCGACCGACGAGTACGATTGGAAATTTTACGAGCGGCGTACGATGTAATGATTAACGTGGGTAAATCATCCGTGGAACGTCGGACGAACACGAACGCGGTGCGGTGCGCGCGGTCGCTCGAATTCGTCGTTTCGGAGCGAACTAGGCGAGAAATCTTCAGAGTCCGTGGAGCACCGCCGACGACGAGTGGACGAGCGGAATCGTTCGACCGGGAACCTCGGTTCGAATCGCCGTTCGACCGACGAGTACGATTGGAAATTTTACGAGCGGCGTACGATGTAATGATTAACGTGGGTAAATCATCCGTGGAACGTCGGACGAACACGAACGCGGTGCGGTGCGCGCGGTCGCTCGAATTCGTCGTTTCGGAGCGAACTGGGCGAGAAATATTCAGAGTCCGTGGAGCACCGCCGACGACGAGTGGACGAGCGGAATCGTTCGACCGGGAACCTCGGTTCGAATCGCCGTTCGACCGACGAGTACGTTTGGAAATTTTACGAGCGGCGTACGATGTAATGATTAACGTGGGTAAATCATCCGTGGAACGTCGGACGAACACGAACGCGGTGCGGTGCGCGCGGTCGCTCGAATTCGTCGTTTCGGAGCGAACTAGGCGAGAAATATTCAGAGTCCGTGGAGCACCGCCGACGACGAGTGGACGAGCGGAATCGTTCGACCGGGAACCTCGGTTCGAATCGCCGTTCGACCGACGAGTACGTTTGGAAATTTTACGAGCGGCGTACGATGTAATGATTAACGTGGATAAATCATCCGTGGAACGTCGGACGAACACGAACGCGGTGCGGTGCGCGCGGTCGCTCGAATTCGTCGTTTCGGAGCGAACTGGGCGAGAAATGTTCAGAGTCCGTGGAGCACCGCCGACGACGAGTGGACGAGCGGAATCGTTCGACCGGGAACCTCGGTTCGAATCGCCGTTCGACCGACGAGTACGTTTGGAAATTTTACGAGCGGCGTACGATGTAATGATTAACGTGGATAAATCATCCGTGGAACGTCGGACGAACACGAACGCGGTGCGGTGCGCGCGGTCGCTCGAATTCGTCGTTTCGGAGCGAACTGGGCGAGAAATATTCAGAGTCCGTGGAGCACCGCCGACGACGAGTGGACGAGCGGAATCGTTCGACCGGGAACCTCGGTTCGAATCGCCGTTCGACCGACGAGTACGTTTGGAAATTTTACGAGCGGCGTACGATGTAATGATTAACGTGGATAAATCATCCGTGGAACGTCGGACGAACACGAACGCGGTGCGGTGCGCGCGGTCGCTCGAATTCGTCGTTTCGGAGCGAACTGGGCGAGAAATGTTCAGAGTCCGTGGAGCACCGCCGACGACGAGTGGACGAGCGGAATCGTTCGACCGGGAACCTCGGTTCGAATCGCCGTTCGACCGACGAGTACGTTTGGAAATTTTACGAGCGGCGTACGATGTAATGATTAACGTGGATAAATCATCCGTGGAACGTCGGACGAACACGAACGCGGTGCGGTGCGCGCGGTCGCTCGAATTCGTCGTTTCGGAGCGAACTGGGCGAGAAATATTCAGAGTCCGTGGAGCACCGCCGACGACGAGTGGACGAGCGGAATCGTTCGACCGGGAACCTCGGTTCGAATCGCCGTTCGACCGACGAGTACGTTTGGAAATTTTACGAGCGGCGTACGATGTAATGATTAACGTGGATAAATCATCCGTGGAACGTCGGACGAACACGAACGCGGTGCGGTGCGCGCGGTCGCTCGAATTCGTCGTTTCGGAGCGAACTGGGCGAGAAATGTTCAGAGTCCGTGGAGCACCGCCGACGACGAGTGGACGAGCGGAATCGTTCGACCGGGAACCTCGGTTCGAATCGCCGTTCGACCGACGAGTACGTTTGGAAATTTTACGAGCGGCGTACGATGTAATGATTAACGTGGGTAAATCATCCGTGGAACGTCGGACGAACACGAACGCGGTGCGGTGCGCGCGGTCGCTCGAATTCGTCGTTTCGGAGCGAACTGGGCGAGAAATGTTCAGAGTCCGTGGAGCACCGCCGACGACGAGTGGACGAGCGGAATCGTTCGACCGGGAACCTCGGTTCGAATCGCCGTTCGACCGACGAGTACGTTTGGAAATTTTACGAGCGGCGTACGATGTAATGATTAACGTGGGTAAATCATCCGTGGAACGTCGGACGAACACGAACGCGGTGCGGTGCGCGCGGTCGCTCGAATTCGTCGTTTCGGAGCGAACTGGGCGAGAAATATTCAGAGTCCGTGGAGCACCGCCGACGACGAGTGGACGAGCGGAATCGTTCGACCGGGAACCTCGGTTCGAATCGCCGTTCGACCGACGAGTACGTTTGGAAATTTTACGAGCGGCGTACGATGTAATGATTAACGTGGGTAAATCATCCGTGGAACGTCGGACGAACACGAACGCGGTGCGGTGCGCGCGGTCGCTCGAATTCGTCGTTTCGGAGCGAACTAGGCGAGAAATATTCAGAGTCCGTGGAGCACCGCCGACGACGAGTGGACGAGCGGAATCGTTCGACCGGGAACCTCGGTTCGAATCGCCGTTCGACCGACGAGTACGTTTGGAAATTTTACGAGCGGCGTACGATGTAATGATTAACGTGGATAAATCATCCGTGGAACGTCGGACGAACACGAACGCGGTGCGGTGCGCGCGGTCGCTCGAATTCGTCGTTTCGGAGCGAACTGGGCGAGAAATGTTCAGAGTCCGTGGAGCACCGCCGACGACGAGTGGACGAGCGGAATCGTTCGACCGGGAACCTCGGTTCGAATCGCCGTTCGACCGATGAGTACGTTTGGAAATTTTACGAGCGGCGTACGATGTAATGATTAACGTGGGTAAATCATCCGTGGAACGTCGGACGAACACGAACGCGGTGCGGTGCGCGCGCTCGCTGGAACACGTCGTTTCGGAGCCAACGATGGGTGATAGGGAGAGAATTCTGTCGGCCGGGAGTGTCGCTTCGCCACGCCGGGTGTTCAAATAGATGCCGCACACGGCATGCGTCCTTTCGCGTCGTTGGCTTTTTCCGCGTTCGTTTCGTTGCATGTTGACGTACGCTCCCTCCGTGCATTGTGATGATCTTGATAGGCGCGAGAGCACTTTCGCGCGTCCCGAACGTGCCGTTTCGTAGGGACAGAAGGATTCTGACTCTAAGCCGAACGAGCATCGCCGACGCGT
>CAKOGF010000068.1:0-27295 GCA_933228935.1 Pemphredon lugubris
GGACAATAAAACCTTTATTTAAGGTGATTGATTGGGAGCCAGTTGCAGCCATTAAAGTCTGGGATCAGGAATATAAATATTTCACATCAACTTGGTGTGAAAAATTCAGAATATTTCAAGGCAGAATAATTACACTCATGATAGAAATCTAATTGTTTTATAGTGCATTTTGATTGGTTCTTAATGTTAGGAATGCCATTATTGTCTCTCTTGAAATTCAAAACTTGGAACAAGTTGTGGGCCATGGGGACAACTGCACAGTGGTGGCCTGTACTGAGGATCAGGAGGCCAACCAACTGTGTTTATTTATGATCGATCCCTCCCAGGACTAAATCACAATTACAAATAGGGATGAAGACCCTAGTTTTCAATTGCTGATAAAGACACCTGTTGAAGAACACAATAAATTAACTAATATAGGCAAAGAAGACCCTGCTATTGGTCTGATGAGCTTGAAGCTGGCCTCAGCGGCCAATCATGACCCCATGCATGGCAAAACCACAGACCTAGAGACCGCCCTCATGAATATTGCTCCAGAACAGAAGGATTGCCTTAATCTTCTTTAAGATCCAGCTGATGAACCCCCATCAGCACCAGCACCATTTTTATGTCCCAAACTCCAGGCAACCTATCACCCCCCAATTTCCCAGATCCCAATTTTATTATGATTACCCTTTAGTAGATAAAGAACCTGGCAGAAGGTACTAAACAAACTCTTGGACCCTGTGTCAGACTTCATTGTCATTTTAAAATAAAGATTATGCGCTATTGGTGCTCCCAAATATTTTCTTATTTTATCTTAATCATTTTTAAGTTCTAACCAGGCCCTTCTAGCCTGCCAGTCCTACACCTGATAGTTTTTGACCACCTGAAGCCCTTTTTGGGCACATCCACTTCACAGAGTATCTGTTGAGACCCAAATATCAAGAGTACATCACTAAATACATACTAGCATGTGACTCCTGGCCCAAACCAAAGATCTGACTAGATTTAAAAGAAAGGGAATTTAGTAAACTACAAATCCCTACCTGTTCAGAGATAAATATAAATTATCACTGTCTAAAAATTAGACATGGAGTTACCTCTCAACCTCAAACTCATGCCTGTTTCTGCTTTCAAGCTTCACTTAAACCATTCCAACAAGCTGTTGGGAATAGTTACATCACCCCATCTGGTATCATAGAGAACATTGTTTCCATGCTGGGCCTTGGTCTTGGGTGGGAAAGTACATGTTGTACCTATTCAAGTTGGCGTCAATCCTATGATAGGCTCTGCCTGCCCAATCCATGGCCCACCTTACCCCAGAAATCAATGGGCTGGCCACCCAAGGTTGATTCCCTGAAACTTAGAAGATATTAACTTGTAGATATTTCATATAAAGATATCAATGAATTGGTACAGTTATGTTATAGATAAAATATAAACTAAACAAATTTTTCAGGAGAGAGTTTTTGGTCAATTAAACACCATAGGCATAAATTAGAACTTTTATTTAGAGAATAACTGTATTTCACATCAATTTTTTACTTACCAACTCTAATTCTATAACAGTTCTACTTTTGATTGGTTGAAATTAAAGTACCATATAGCCAAATAAAATCAGTGGCTCTTGAAAGAAGGTTATCAAGATAGCTTGGGATGAGTGCAGTAGAAATATGGAGGGCTCTAAAACTTATCCTAAAGAAGCATTGGCTAAAGTGAAGGTAGCATCATGGAAGTTATTTAAGGATTATTTTAGCCATGAGGGTGCTCTTGTTTAGAAAAACGGTTTATTCTCTTAAAATGGGTAAGCAACAGCATCTCAAATTACGCTATCTCAAATAACAGCATCTCAAATTTACGCCATCTCAAATTTATAATAAAAACAGCATCTCAAAATGGCATTTTGATTACAGCATATTAAATTATGCCATCTTGAATCTACGCCATCTCAAAATTATAGTAAAACAGCATCTTGAAAACAGCATTTCAAATAGAAAAAAAAAGAAATAATAAAAAAATAAAAATGAAATCATGAATAGACCAAAAAAAACCCTCAGAATTCCAATTCTGCAATAAAAAAGGAGGTTAATTCAAGGCAACATTGCAATATAAAGCACCAAAGTCAAAAAAGCCAAAAAGGCTTCTTTGACCTTGTTGTTTGCAAAATAAGCTATATTTATATCTAAACTATGCTAGTAGTTATTATATTTAGTTATTAGTAAGAGTAAGCAAAAAATGATAGCAAAGCAAGGATTTATTGGCAAAAGCAATTAGACATTCTTGGATAAAGCAACAGAGACTGACTGGAGGTGCTCAAGTTTTCTGTCCTTGGCATAGTACTTGAGCACTGCCTTGCTGACGTCTTGGTACTTGATCACAGCCTTGGTCTGCTTGGGGGGGTCATCCTTTTTTCTCATCCCAGTCTTGAACTGGCGGGCAGAGATGGACTGCTGGGTCTTCAAGTGGGCCATGATCTTGTTGAACTTAGGCTTCTTGACCCGCACCCTGGTAGCAAACTGGCTATGCCACCCTTCAAGAGAAGAGGTGGTCTTGATCAGGCTATCCTTAACCTGTCTGAAGAAGTTCCATCTGATGTTATCACCTCCCTTTCTGATCCGGCGCACCCCTTGAAAGACTCCAATCCATTGAGTTTCAAAGTACTCAATAAAGGGACCAAAGGTTTCCTGGTTGGCGGTGATATAGGGATGGCGCATCAGCGTGTCATAGAAGGCATTGACCTCCTCTTTCCTCACTAGAGCCAGGGCAGCAAAGCAATTGAAGACATCTTTGCCCTCATGGGTACCATCAGCATTGATCAGCTCATTAAGAGCAGGGACCTTTTGGAGGCGGCGGCAGAGGGCTTGACAGAAGTGGAAATAACATCCCTGGGGGGAGCTCTTGAGGACCTTGACAAAGGCATTGGCCTGGGCTTGCTCAAAGTCAACCACAAGGTGAGTGTGGTAGGGCATGCTCTTGGCTTCTTTTCTGGGGGCTTATTCTTTTTCCTGGGAGGAGTTATTCTTCTTTTGTCCTCTGGTCTCCTTGGGCAGCTTCTCAAGAGTTGGAATGATTTCATCCAGTTTACTCTTGAGGATGGTCAGGGCACGGACATAAGTGTCCTGCTTCTTGTTGGGGAGGAAATAGAACACCAGGGGAAGGACTAGGTTGCCTACCTGTCCGTAAATGTTCCAGAGCTGACTGAAGAGCTTGGGGCAGGTGGAGAAGGTCCCGTCAGCTAGCCAGGTGGTGCACATCAGTAGATTTTGCAAATCCTGACTGGTGGCAAAGCAGATGATGCGCTCCTGGGCATCAACACCATCATCATGGAGGAGGAACCACTCTCCATGCTTTGACAGCTTCTGCTTGTCAGTCAAGATAAGCTCATCAATAGAGGTGGCACTGACTCCCTCTGTGCTCTGAGTGTACCTCTGGTCTGTGAAGTACCGCTGCAACTTGCTTGCATCACCAACAGAGGCAAGTTATGAGTCATTGAGGTGGAGGAGGGCTTCATTGACAACCTCAGTTGAGTTTTTATCTCTGGTGGTTGGGAGGACCTGGCAGAGGTACCAGCGTATAAGCTGGTACAAGACATTAAATGGCTCAGCACAGTCATGGTCAACTGTGAGTGCCTTGAATTGGGTGAAGCCATAAGTAGTGAGGCAGGCAGGACAGCCAAGGCTCTCACACTTGAAGTGATGCTGACGGAGAGGCTTCTTCTCATCATTGCAGCTGAAGATGTACCCCTTATAGACAAATCCGGCACCACCTTTCTTGGTCATGATGGGGTAGGCCTCAGGGTAGGTGGTGGGGACAACAAAAGCACCATGCCTGTTGAAGATGTTGCCAATAGTGTGTATATCCCACACTTCAATATCAGCATCCTGGGGAGTGCCAGACTCAGGCTGCTGGTCTTCTTGTTCATGCTCTGATGCAGGAGTGGAATTGTGACTGAAGTGGAACTTCTCTTGAGTGTTGGATGGGGAGTACACAAAAGGGGAGTGGGGTTGGGTGGGGCTGGTTTCTTCTGGCTCAGGTGTGAGGGTGGGGGTCTTGGCAGGTCTTTTATCCTTAGCAGGCTGCTTTTTTGGGGATGCCTTGGCCTTTTTTTCTTTGGGGGGTTGGTATTGTCCTTGGAGGCCTTGGACACAGCTTTGGAAGTGGACTTGGGAGGCATCTAAGTGTGAATTAGTATCAAAAAGCCTTAATTATGGGGCCAATTTTTAAAGCAAAATATATATAATTGCCAGTATAAAAGTATAATTTATTATTACATATTCTTGTAGAAAAAGATAAATAGTATACTGTCTTAAAGTTTGAATGGTTTTTACTATGTAAGATGAAACCTTTTGCTATGGGAAAAATTATGTAAGAAAATATGATATTTAGTAAAAACTGGCATTCAAGATGGCGTTTTTGAAATGCCATAGTTGCAATGGCGTAAGCCAAAAAACATAGGGATTTGGTATATTTTTTATTTTAAATTAAAAAATTAAACTGGTGCTATAGCAAACGTACTAAATTTTAAATCTAACATTTCTTAAAAAATAGCTTATACAACTGGGTTTAAAAAGTACCCAGTTGTTTAGAGAAAGCCAGAAAATATATATTTGTTAAGTTTTTTATGATTTCTTACAATATTTAGATAAGTGACTTTGTTTGTGAAAGAATGCTTTTATAGTGTTGAGCCCAAGAATTGAGATAGGGAATTTGAAATGGCATACTATTGTTACATATATAATTTAAGCTTATTTCATTCTGTGAATTGAGCGAGTGAAAGTGATTGGGCCATACAAAACCCAGTGAAAATTGAGATTGTGTAAATTGAGATGGCGCAATTCATGGCTTCAATATAAAACTCACTAGTAATTTATTTTATTTCTGAGCCTAAAGTAAACATGTATATTACAGATAAGCAATAAATTACATGTAGAATTTATGCTTTAAATGAATGGATATAAGGTTCTATTATTAGAAATAATATATTGGCACTGATTTAGGCTCATATTTTTATCATTCTCATTGGTTAATACTATGGCGCACTTGTTGTTATGATGTAATATTCTTTATTTTAGTGCTCATGTGGGCTTATTTTATTTGATTTTAGATGGCGTGATTTGAGATGACATAATTTTGAGATAGCGTAAACAGGCTCTACACTATGTGATTTGCTATGTAAATAAAGTTAGTTGAATAAGCTTTTATTAATTCTAATTGTAATGACAAAATCAAGATGCCGTATTTTTGAGATGGCATAATATAAATTTATACTCAAAAATTAACTATTTTATAGTTTATTTTATTTTTTGGCTTTTGAAATACTAAACGCAAAAAACACCATCTCAAATTATTTTTGAGATGGCGTAATTTGAGATGCCATTTTTGAGATGGTGTAGCCTACCTTTTTATTGCAATAAAAGAATCTTCTTGATCTGCAATGCAAGCATAGAAAAAACAATAATAGTTTTTCATATATGGGGAATAGTATCTAAGCTATGCCCAAAAGATGAAAAATGGAACTGTGTTGGTTGATGTAAACTTAGGCCTGGCTTTCAGAATTGCATGTTCAGAATGCAAGGTTGCTGAAGCTCAACTTAAATAATCTTTTTTATTTTATGTTTAAACCAAGAAATATTAATGAAGCAATGAATTTCTATATAATTCATACTACCTACATTAAAATTTACTATTGTCTGGAGTAATTGACAGTATAAGAACTTTTATAATCAATATAGATGCTATTAAATCAAGATAAAAAAGTGCTACCTGATTAAACATTTTTAGTTGAATGAGAGTTTTGATATATGAGATAAGCATAAACCAAATGATTAAAATAAACCTAGATAACAAAGTTTTTTATATTAAAGCAGGTGTTCTTGGGTGAGAAATGAGTTTTTGTTAGACTGTATTTTTAATGTCTTTTTGATGGAATTATAGAAGATAGTTTGATAATTTTTTAGAATAAGCAATAGCATATTTATCTCAACAAATAAATCTTAATCTACATATACAGAGTGGATATATTTAACTAAAAAACAAGGGGTAGATGAGAGCCTTTTTTCCTTGCCATTATTGCTGACATAAAAGACTATATGATAAGATATTCTTGGATAAAACCAGATAAATATAAATTGTTAAAATATTTGATATTACTTTAAAGATAATGCTATATTATATAAAGCTGTTACTAAAGTGAAGTTTAAATAGTATTCAAGTTGAAATTATTGTCAAAAAATAGGTATTTAACTAATTAATGGATTTAACCAATAGTTGTGGGTGCACAGCCCAGAGGAAATGTGCCAAGTCTCAAGAAAAAATGCAGGCAGCTGGGCTGCAAGAATAGGTGGACTGTTCAATTGAAGTATTCCTGGCATAGGCTGAACCCATACTCCCATTCACAGGATAGCTTAGTATCTACTTCCCAGTAATTAGCTTGCAGCTAAAGAAGTTCTTACAAATGCAAATTACATCATGACTATTCTGAATTTTAGTTTATTCTAGAAACTGTGGGCCATCAGGGGCATCACTAAGAAAATAGTCTCTAGAAGAATCCACAAAGGATTGGGCCGCAAGGCCAACCACCCTAAGATAAATAGACCAGTAGTCTATTTGTCTAAGGCAGCTCTGATTAGATTGAAATAATCACCTCCATCAACTAGTAGTCATATGCTGACTAGCTAGCCTTAGGTAGTGGCCCAGGTAGATGACTGACTCTGCTTCAAGAAGGGGCTCAGTCATAGAACAGCCCTGTATTAAACACAGCTGCTGTGAAAGACCTAAATACAATACTGCTTCCTTCAAAAACCACAACCCCTTGGACTGGACCTTCTACTGCATTGCCCTAATGCTACATAGTTGTAGGCTAACTTGAAATGCTGCAGGCTGCTGGGCCAGTTGTTTATGAATAAAGATTAGTGTCTCTTATCTGTTGTCTTGTTGGGCTTATGATATAAGCATAGTCCTTTCCTTGAATCCCTCCAGCAACATAACTCTATTAGAAGAACAAAAGGCAATACTGTCTCCATACAGTATAATATCCTATATGAACAATATAGCAGTAATATGGAACCTTATCCAGATGTAGAGAGAGTTGTCTCATTACCTCTGGGCTTTGGGCCCAGTTAGATTTCCTACATCTAATAAACAAAACAACCTGGGCCAAAGGGAAACACCAAATTCACAGGTTCTCCTGTCACTCTCTAATGTTAAAATACTTAGGATTTCTTTTTGCAGATAATTGATCTCATGGTCCACAGATTTCTGACAGATGGTTTTAAAAAAATAAAAATATTAAATTATGGACTGATAATGAAAATCATTTCAGATCATATAAATTTTTGTATTAATTATTTAAAGAGATACCAAAATATATCAAGGCCTATAAAGTATAATCTATTTGTAGGATGCCATGGAAATTTATTGTTGATGATCACTTTAGTGTAATATCAAACATGCCAAAGGTGAAAGAGAAGGAGCTTTATATCAATAGTATTAATGATCTTGAAATATTTGTGAGCAAGAAGAGAGAAAATTATTATTTAATTTAATTTTAATTGGCTCAAATGCTTCTCAAAAACTATTTTTCTATATGTATGAAAGAAATATTAGGCCGATAAAAAGTGAGTTTGAAGTTAAAAATTTGTGCATTAATCTTTCATATTTGATGAAAGATTGGAAGTTATATTTTACCTTTAACTTTTGAAAAATTCTTAGAATATTCTGAGATCACTTGTAATTTAAAATCATGTGATGATATCAGAGAAAATATATCAGAAGATGCTAGTGATGTATTAGGAAAAGTCCATGAAGTTGGGTGGCTTACTAGAGGGTGTGTTTCAAATAGGGTGATTAGTCTTTCAAAAAAACTTTTTTCTAATACAAACTAAGAATAGTTATGATAAGTTAAAGATAGCTTAATAGTATCTATAGCTTTGGTGCTGTTATTACTCTCCTATGAGACTCATTTTAATTATAATTAGTTTGATAGTTAAATTAGAATATTCTCATAAATGTTGAAAGTTGTAACTATAATCCTATAGAATGATAAATTGTCTTTGAAAGTTTCATCTAATCTAAAAATTATTTAAAGCTTTGGAATTCAACTATACTTTACACATTTTGAATAAACTGAAGAGATATTAACTAATTAAGCTATAAAATATTTAATCTGGCACCTAAGCATGACAAAGAAACAATGTCCCAGTTATTAGCCTATTCCGGAGAAAAATTGTTTCTGGCCAGAACGGATTAAAAATGGCAAAGCAATACCACCATTTACAAAGTTGCCATAAATCTACTCCCTCACCTAACGAAAATGAGATAAAATTAAATTAAATTTTGGTTTGGAGATAAGGACACCAGGTAAGCTCTCAGATTTTTATTGTAGCAATTCAAAAAGTAAGCTAATTTTGGTTTTTATTGAGTGTAAATAAGTAAATAGGAGCTCTTCACCCAGACCGCCGCTCTAAGGAGCTTTAATAAAATTCTATTTTTAAAAAAATGGAGCTCTTCACCCAGCACAGAATCAAGGCAAATCAGGCTCTGGATGAGCTCAAGTTTGAGAATTTTCAAAAAGTAAACAGAATCAAAACAAGTTTAAACATGAGCTTTGCTGGCATCGAGGTGGAGAAGAGGATAAATCGTCTTTTTTATTGCCCCTATCAGCCAAACATAAAAGCAACTTTTACCTTAAATTTTGTTTGTTTTACCTAAATGTCATCAACCAAAGATTCTCTATACGAGTGTTCCTTGTTCGGAAAATTAGATAAAAAAAGCTTTGATCGACTAAGAGAGCGAGTTATTGCTATATGTGGAGAGGACTTTATTGAAGTTAGGTACCATGAGGTTATAATTATGCCTGCAGGTAATCAAAAGCACCATAACTTGTTGCTTGCTTATTTCATTCGCTATTTAAAACAAATTTCATTTCCCATCCCTTGAAAAGTGGTATTGATACCAGAGTTCTCATCCACTTAGCATCATCAAAATCTGGTTTCATAAAACTCATGTTTTTTAGTAACAACACCTTTGGGCCAAAATCGTAATGATGATGTAACTCTCCGTTGTAGGCATAGCTACAAGGAAAGATCACAAGCTTCACGCGAGCAGAACTGGTAAGTGGGTGCTTGAAGTTTTTTAAACGGAGATCACAGGCAGTTCTTTATGCTTGGTACTCCCGAGGCCCGTCAGGATCGGTCCATTATAGTTAGGCCAGTCATATATGCCCCTGTAGCTGGAAACCCTATGAAATATGCAGCTGTTGTAGGATACAAGTATATTTCTAATAGAATTTTAGTTGATTATCTGATTTAGATTGGAGCTTGAATTGGCAAAAGAAGGGTTCACTTACTTTTATAAAGACACTGTACTAATAAGTATCTATAAGCTATACAAGGTAAATCCTGACTCGTTTCTGATTTTTTTTAGAACTGTGAATTCTTCGTTCTAAAACTATCTGTAATTTTTTACTTTTGCATTTAGATTGGAAAAAAGTTTGACCTAACAACACTTTATAATGTTGATGGTATGGACTCATGGATCGTTGAAGTTAGTTCCATTCCCGTCAAACTTGAGGAGGTTAGCCAAGTCACCCAGGATATCAAAGAAGTGCAGTCCTATTTACAAGGGCTTATTTACCTTGAGTATATCGATCACTTGATTCTGGAGAATAAAATTACATACCCTGCTATTGATCACTAAATGTGAGTAACAAGCGTACATTTGGCAATCTCCCTCATAATTGCTCAATATCATTATCTATTTAAATATCCCATATCTTAATTAAACCGTTTACGTAAAGAGAATCGTTATCTTGCTAACCACCCAAAAATTAAATCAGACTTCTTCACTTATTATAAGCATCGCCTAAGCTTTAAGAAAATCTTAATATGATTTATTATTCCTTCATGGGCTTAGACAAACTATTGGCAACTCTACATCAGTTATCCCCTATTGAATGAGGTAAAGTTATACCTTTTGAGGGATTATCTCACCACTACTTTCAAAGCTATTTAAGAAGGGAGTACATAAAACTTTAGTATATACATTGCTTCTGATATAATTTTTCTACATCATATAGATTAAATTAAAAAGTAGTCTGAGAATTTTAAGATAGAGTCTAGTTAAAGATCATTAAAACCTTGCTTTTTTCAGAAAAAACGATAAAGATGTTATCATAAGACAAATGGGCACTGAAATTCTGCTCTGTACCTACTTTCCTTCAATTTTCCAATGCTGGAAATATAATAACCAACCTTCCAGCATAATTCTGCTCTGCAGTAAAATTTCACATTATAAAAACTGTGTACAACCCAGCAGTAAAGAATTACAAGACTTTATTTTGGAAGGATGAGCTAGTCCCACAAGGTAACTTTGGTAAATCCAACTGTAAATAAAAGGGTCAAAACTTTATTGAAAAAAGTACTGCAGCTAAGTGAACAATTTTCACTTTTAAATTGACCTCATATAGCACTGCAACATTTTTAGCTCTTTTATCTTGTGTAGCCAATTAACACAATTTTAGACTAAAATAAAGTTATTTGGTTTCAGGTACTTTATAGAAGCCAGTTTAAAGTTTTCATCTTTTCAAAGCTTAATTTTTACAGTTGATATTTACACTTTAATTGAAGTAAGAATAGCACAATTAATCTATAAAACTTGCTCACCCTTTAGAATAAATGATCAGTGAAGTAAAGTAAGGCAACAGGGCCGTGATAACTGGGCTAACTTCAAAGAGTCAGAAGTTTACCTATTAAAATAAATTGGGAAATTGGCATCATAAAGCCCTTATCACTTTTCATAAAAGTAAAAGTTAAGAAAGTTATAAAATTATTTTGTAATCTATGAGAATCAGGTAGCACTCAAAAAACCAAATTGTTTTCTTGATCCTTGTCAGGGCCCAGAATGGGCTAACCAAAACCCTCTTGCATATGAATTTTTTGGATGCAACAAATTGGGCAATTGGCCAATCATACAAAAAGTTAATCTCATTGATTGACTTAAAAAGTTTGCAACTTCAGCCCAAAATCAAACCCTGACCGTTGCCAAACCTGAAAGGCCTTGAAAAACGTTCTGAAGCCAAATCAAAAAGATTTCAATTGGCCAACTTTCTCAGAATTCAAGAATTTGGGGCTTGAGATGCTAATTAGACCCCAATGTTATAGCCAGCTGTCCAAGAGTGTCATTGATAAATCAATCCTCTTAACAAACAAACTAGAATGTTTCAAAATAACCAAGCCAAAAATAAGCTCTTGATAGCCAATAAAGAGTCACTAGTAAGTTCAGATTTAGTTTTTTAGCAGATTTTAGCTGAGAAAACTTTCAGTTCTTTCCTTGCTGATATTAATACCTAATAAACAACTGTGATTAATACAGTTAGCGCATTTAAAATTTTACAGGGGTTTATTATATTTTCACATCTTTTATCTTGCTTTTGCTGTCCCACCAAGAGCCCTGGCAAGTCTAGTTTCAGTCCTAAAAAGCTGAGCAAGAGGCCATTGCCTATTCTGAGTCTTCACCACCTTCATCTAGTAGAATCCCAGATCCAGTTGTTGATCCTGTCACTCTTTCCCCTCTTTACAGAGGTTTCATCTTTTTTCACCAACTAGCCCAGCAGACAAACCTTCCCATTGAAAAACCATCTTTCTATTCTCCTAGCCTAGCTTATGATTACAGCAAGCTTAGGGTTGCATATTTGACCATCTTGAAACTCACTGAACAAGTTCTTTCTATATGATAGCTATGCAAACCTGGGATACTGCAGGTAGTTATCTGCTGTGGTTGACGCCAGTCATGTACTGGGCCTTTCAGGCCTGTTCTTTGCCAGTGATGAAAGGGACATCTGATGCTGAGCCTGGCCATGACAATTTTTCAAAGCACTGGGAGTTGTTCAGCTTATAAGGGCAGAGCTTGGAATGGCAACATTTTGACCTGGGGCTAAAACATTTATGTGTGCTGAAGGTCAGCCTATACTTATAATAAAAGTAGAAATTTATATTATTACTGATGAGCATTAGCCCACCATGTATAAACTTGGTATGGAGCTATTATTTTGAAAAGGAATCAATAAGTGTAAGGTTTTTAGTTATATCTATATATAAGCTGCTTCTAGCAATAAAATAGCCTAAGTGGGGTAGTTTATAGCGGGAGCCTCATAGATAGGCCAGCACTTAAAGCTGACCTGGACAAGGGGGGATGCCAAGTTGAATTAAATTTATCAAGGCAATCTGTTTCATGGAATTTTTAGCCTGATATTGCTCACCATCTGTTCAGATTAAAAAACTTATCTAAACAGGTTTCATAAATCTGCTTTAAACTTTATTAGATTCATGTGTAGGGCCTTGCCCAAACAGGAGATAAGTTATAAACTAAAGCATGTAGAGCATTAGGGTTGAGATTCAATAGGTACAAAAAAGTGGGAACCATCTGTAATAATAACTTAACCAGACCAGCTATAAACTTATATTGAGAAACAAAAGGAGTTATTGAATTGACTAGTCCTAAGCATAAAAGATAAAACAAAGTGTTAAAAAGTGACTTGTTGGTTACTAATGGAATATCAACGTTGGGATATTCACCATCTGAATATCTCAACATCTGTGAGGTGAAAGCCTCTTTAAAAGATGAGAAAGGTGACAACAAGCTCATGGCTTGTTGTCCTATAAACTCCATAAGGAAATATAGATAAAAAAATAAAAGAAAAGAAAAATAAAGATTGAAGATTGAAGAAATTTGAAGATAAAATGGGCGTGGGTAAGAACCACTTAGAATTTCAGCTTAAAGCTTACTCTTCAATACCAGCTTTATTTATAGGATTTTGGGTCTAACTACCCCAAAAGATAAGCAGAGGATCACCAAAGTGATAGGCCCCTCTCAAAGGCCAAAAAAAAGAACAGAAGAGGGAAAAAGAAAAAAAGAAGAAGAAACAGCAGCAAAACAGCTGATATGCTGCTTAGCAGCGTTGATCAAAGTTGATTGCTGCTAAGCAGCAGAAAAACAAGCCCGACAGCCTGAAAAACAAGGAAAATTATGCTCCGACCGAGCTTCAAATTGTTACATTATCCCCCTCAGATCTGAGTTCAGGATGAGCTTGGATATAAAGACCCAATAAATTTTGACAACCGGTAAAATTAGCAGCAGGCTTCCAAGAGCTATCCTCAACAGTATATCCCTTCCACATAACTTGGAATTGAAGCTTACGGTAGTGGTATTGGTGACCAATGATAGATTCAACTTCATATTCAGGTGTGCCGTCTATCATTTGGGAAGGAGGAGGATTGTTGAGCTGATGTGGAGGAGGGTCCCTAGTCTGAAGTTTCAAGAGAGAAACATGAAAAACATTATGAATTCTATATCCTGGAGGCAATTTGAGGCGGTAAGCTACCCTCCCAATTCTTTCCAGCACAGAAAACGGACCTATAAAACATGGCCCAAGTTTGCAGGAAGGCCACTTGATAGGCAGGTTCTTGGTGTTTAAATAAACTAAATCGTGTACTGAGATTTGTCTTCCCTCTTGACGGTGTTTATCAGCATTCTTCTTATAAAGATCAATGGCATTAGAAAGATTATTCTTCAAAGAAGCTTGTAGTGATTGTAGTTGTTTGACAAAATCTTCAGCAAGGGGAGATTGAGAAGAAGAAATTACAGATGGAACAAAAGATGGGGTATATCCCAGATTAGCCATGAATGGAGTCATACCAATAGAGGAATGAAAGTTAGCATTATATGAATATTGTGCTAAAGGGAGATTTAAGGCCCAATTGTCTTGCTGTTCATTAGAAAAGCAACAAAGAAAACTCTCTAAAGTCTGGTTGGTACGTTCAGTTTGTCTATCAGACTGAGGATGATATGAGGTACTTAAAGAAAGATGTACCCCTAATAGTGACATAAACTTCTTCCAAAAGAGAGACAGAAACTGAGTACCACGATCAGATACAATGTCTCTTGGGGTACCATGATGAATGAAAACATGACTGACAAACAACAAAGCAGTATGTTTTGCAGTAATGTCTGAATTACAAGGAGCAAATATAGCCTGTTTAGAGAAACGATTGACAACTACCAGAATGGCATCAAATCCATTGGAGGAAGGAAGTTGGACAATGTAGTCAAGAGAAACAGACTGCCAAGGACTTTCAGGAATAGGAAGAGGACAAAGAAGCCCAATAGGATTCTGAGTAGAATGCTTGCTTCTCTGACAAATAAGGCAACTACTAACATAATTCTTGACATATGAAGACATCTTAGGCCACCAAAAATGATCACAAAGTTTGGCAAGTGTCTTCTTGTATCCAGAGTGACCAGCTGCCAAAGAGTCGTGGAAAGTGATAGTAAGAGATTGTTGTAACTTAGGAGAAGGAACAACAAGAAGATTCTTAAAGTAGAGTATTCCCTCTCTAAGAGAGAAACATGGATTAGCTGGCATTACATTGTTAGACAAGAGAGCAATAAGTTGTGAGGAGAATTCTTCAGAGAGTTGGGAAGAATGTATCTCTTTGATAATATCGGGAGAAGTAGTGCTGATAACATTAAGGGAAAGGAAACTCTCAGGCGAAAGGACCATCTTAGTATTAAGCTTCTCATATTCCTTATCACCATCAGTTGAGGAAGGATGGCGGCTAAGTGCATCAGGTAGCGTATTCAGAGCACCCTTCTTGTAGATAATTCTAAAACTGAAGTTTGAGAGTTCAAGCACCCATTGAGCATGGCGTTGAGAAATGCGGCGGCTCTCAGTAAAGTAAAGAAGATTCTTATGATCTGTGTAAATAAGGAAAGGCTTCTCAAGGCCCTCAAGATAACGACACCAATGCTTAAGAGTTTTAAGAATTGCTAGAAGCTTCTTATCATGTACAGGATAATTTCGTTCAGCAGGGAGATGCTTCTGCAAAAAGTAAGCAACAGGATGTTGCTCACCATCCCCCCCAAGCTGAAGCAGCACGCCTCCAACAGCAAAATCACTTGCATCAGTCTCAACAACAAAAGGCTTTGAGGGATCAGGCATAAGAAGGACGGGAGTAGAAACAAAGGCAGCCTTAGTAGCCTCAAAAGCCTGTTGAGCACTAGAAGACCATACAAAAGTAACAGAAGGAGAAGTAAGAGACGTAAGAGGAAGAACAAGAGAAGAAAATTTTTCTTTAAATTTACGGCAGTAGTTAGCCAGGCCAAGAAATCCACAAAGTTGGGTGCGAGTAGTAGAAACAGGCCAATTTTGAATAGCTTCCACTTTGCTAGGTGCAACTGCAAACCCATTCTGAGTAACAACATATCCAAGAAAGTCAACCTCCGTCTGGAAAAAAGAACATTTGGAAGCCTTTGCATAGAGGTTATACTCTCAAAGACGCTGAAGCACCTGCTTAACATGAGAAATATGATCAGTGGAATTAGAAGAATATATAAGAATATCGTCTAAATAGACAACAACAAACTCATTCAGAAAAGGAAGAAGTGCCTCATTCATGAGGGCCTGGAAGGTAGAAGGAGCATTACAAAGACCAAAAGGCATGACATTATACTCATAAAGGCCAAAAGGGGTGCAAAAAGCCATCTTCCATTTGTGGCCAGAAGCAACTCTAACCTGATTGAAAGCGCTACGAAGATCAATCTTGGTGTAGATGCGGCTTCCTACAAGGCAATCTGTAAGAGCCTCAGCAGATGGAATGGGGCAACAATCCTTTATGGTGATCTCGTTGAGCGCCCAAAAATCTACACAAGGACGTTTAGAGCCATCAGACTTTCCCACAAAAAATATAGGAGAGGAGCAAGGGGAAGTAGAACAAGAGATGAAACCCTTGGCAAGTTCCTTATTGATGTATTCTTTAAGGAGAACGTTGTCCGCATCAGAAAGGGGAATAAGTCTCCCCCAAGGAGGAACAGTTCCAGGCTTGAGGTTGATTTGTATATCATAAGGTCTGTGTGGAGGTAACACATTGCACTCCTCCTCGCTGAAGCGATCCTGGTAGTCAAGAAAACAGGATGGCAACCCCTCAGTAGCATTGGAGAACAAAAGATTGGGAACTGAGACGGAAATGCTAGTGAGCCCTGTTTCTAGGAGTGGTGGGTGGAGAGTGCCAGAAACTAGAGAAATTGACCTAACAGTATCATTGCAGGTAAATGTGATCCTATTATTAGGATGATCAAAATTCAAAAGAGACTCTCTCAACCAAGGGAAACCAAGGATAAAGGGAAATGATAAATTTGGAGAAGAATTGCAAATGACTTGGAAAGGGGATCCTTCCAAATCAATGGTAATGGGATGAGTAATAGTAGCATCTGTAAAAGTGCCATTACCCACCTTGACATTGAGAGCGCCAGAAGAAGAAAGTCCTACCAGATTGGCAAGTCTTTCCTCAATGAAATTGGCATCTGCACCGGTGTCAAGGAGAGCAAGAACCTTGACCTTACCAAGAGGCCCATGGATGGTGACAAGAATAGTAGGAGAACGTGCAACATCTTGAAGAGAAAGAGAAGTGAGTGTTGGACCCTTCTCAGGGTTAGGAATAACTCGTTTAGAAAAGGGGCAAGTAAGAAGGAGATGATCCTTTGAACCACAATATGAGCAAAGGTTATTATTTCTTCTTCTAAGAACTTCCTCAGCAGTAAGGCGGAAACCCCCTCCTGGTCTTGGTTCAGTGCCAGGGGGAGGGGTTATAGGAACTGGTCTAGAGGAGGAAAAGGACTTTGCAGACGAAGATAGCTTAGAAGGAGCAGAATTGGTCAGGAGATATTTTCTGTTCCATTTTACAACCTCTTTGATGAGAGGTTCAAATTCATCAGGCAACTCGTGGTGTACAAGAAACTCCTTGAGGCCAGGATTAAGTCCCTCCTTGTAGAAGCTACAAGCCTCAGCATCAGAAGCCTGTAGTCTTGTCTGAAGAACCCAAAACTTCCAGTTGTAATCTCCCAAGGGAAGAGAGCCTTGGTTGAATCCAGCAAAGCAAGACAAGGAAGCAGAAAAGATGTCCTCATCTTCACCAGAAAAGGACAAGAGTGATGAGACAAACTGGTCATAATTTTGAAGTATAGATGGGTTGCAAACTGAATAACTAATAAACCAGTCTTGATAGTGTCCTGTGAGTTTCTCAGCTAAATACAGAACTTTAAGGGCATCAGTGGAAAAATCATTGCTGTAGGCAGTGAAATGAGCTTGGGTGTATGCCAAAATATTGAAAATATTTGGAGGAGTAGAAGTGGAAGCAAAGGAAGCCAGGTTGTGAAGTACAACTGTCTGTGTAGTGTGAGAGGAATTAGGAATAGATAAAGTTGGCTTATTAAAGACCTTATCATAAAGCCAGCCAAAAAGAAAAACCAAAAGGGAAATAAAAACTCCAAGAATTAATGAGAAAACTATTGCTAGTATCACTATAGATGAAGTAGAAAAGGTATTTCCTGGACTAACTCCGCTAGAAGCTAAAATAATGTAGGGCCTTGCCCAAACAGGAGATAAGTTATAGACTAAAGCATGTAGAGCATTAGGGTTGAGATTCAATAGGTACAAAAAGGTTGGAACCGTTTGTAATAATAACTTAACCAGACCAGCTATAAACTTATATTGAGAAACAAAAGGAGTCATTGAATTAACTAGTCCTAAGCATAAAAGATAAAACAAAGTGTTAAAAAGAGACTTGTTGGTTACTAATGGAATATCAACGTTGGGATATTCACCATCTGAATATCTCAACATCTGTGAGGTGAAAGCCTCTTTAAAAGATAAGAAAGATGACAACAAGCTCATGGCTTGTTGTCCTATAAACTCCATAAGGGAAGGAAGAAAATATAGATAAAGAAAATAAAAGAAAAAGAAAAAAAATAAAGATTTGAAGAAATTTGAAGATAAAATGGGCGTGGGTAAGAACCACTTAGAATTTCAGCTTAAAGCTTACTCTTCATCACCAGCTTTATTTATAGAATTTTGGGTCCAACTGCCCCAAAAGATGAGCAGAGGATCACCAAGGTGATAGGCCCCTCCCAAAGGCCAAAAAAAGAACAGGAGAGGGGGAAAAAAAGAAAAGAAGAAGAAACAGCAGTAAAACAACTGATATGCTGCTTAGCAGCGTCAATTGAAGCCGATCGCTGCTAAGCAGCGGAAAAACAAGCCCGACGGCCTGAAAAAACAAGGAATTTATGCTCCAACGGAGCCTCAAATTGTTACACCTCCTGATCCTTGATCACCTGAAGATTCTTCTTGGTGTCATAGATGATCATCCTCTCCTCAACCTCCTTTGGATCTTCATTTAGCAGGAAGAGGGACTCATCATTGGCATACTTCAGCTGGTCATCAATGACCAGATCCCTTTCTGTTTCAGGGTTGCTGGTGGGATTGGATTTATCTCTTCTCTTATTGGTGATGAACCTGACAAGTTGATGGTAGGTGTGGACCATGGACTGCTGGGGGCCGTTGAGGTTGGCTAGGGCATGAGTGGCTATGTCAAAGGAGGACATATTTGATTTGAGAGGTATATTGTTGATGAGGTACCACTCCAGGAGGTGCTTGAATAGATCTTTAGGGGGAGGACGGGCATGCTCTTCAGGAGGGATTTTCAGGGATTCAAAATGTTTAGTCATAACCATTGAGGGGCACCCTTTGTGCTCACATTTGAAGTGCTTGATGGCACTTGATCTGAAGATGTTGTTGCTGTAGAAGTAGTACCCATCATATACTACAGCAGGCCTTTCCTGGGCATTTAACATGAAGAAGAAGGTGAGAAGCTCATTTGGGATGATGAATTTTCCATCCTTGTCATATAAGTTCTTGGCCCTATCTGGCTCAAAGCCAGGAACCTCCTTTCTGATCCTTCTTTTGGGTGGCCTTTACTTGCTTGCAGTTGAAGTTGAGGCTGAGATGGGGCTTTGGGTGGCCTTATAGAAACTTTGTTCATGGTTTTGATTATCCTCTTCATTTGAAACTTGATTATTCTTGGTGGCTTCCTCTTAAGACTCTTGTGTGGACTTCTTGGCAGCATTTTTCTTCTTTTCTTCCTTTGACTTACGGCTTTTGATGAGAGTTTTACCCCCAGCACTGTTGTAGAAGAACCTGTCTGAGGAACTGTCTGAGGAGCTACTGGTGGAGTTTTCTGTTATCTATCCTTCAGAAGCTTGGCTGGTCTCTTGCTTTTGGGTGGTGGAATCCTTGGTCTTGTTGGCTGCCTTGAATTGCTTCTTGTGGGGCATTGTTGATATAATTATTACTTTGGTTTTTGTTGATTTTTTTATTTGGTTTTTTTATTGTCTTGTTTTTAGTTGTTTGGTGTTTGATGGTTGTGTGGTTACAAGTAAATTTGATAGTGTTTTTTGTTAGTCTTTAACTTTGGTAGTTTCAAGGGTGTTTCACCAGATGTTTTGGTTTGATATTGTAAGTATTCTTAATATTTATCAGAGGGAGGTTTAGGGTTTTTTATAGTAGTTTTCTGGGTCTTTGTTTTATTTTTTTTAGAATTCATATATTATCATTTATGAAGCTTATTTGTTTATTGAAAAACAATTTAAAAATGTTTTGGGGGATAATTTTTGTGATTGACAGAAAATTAGTCTTATGTTGCAATATCCTAAAAACCCTTAGGGATTTAATAGTTTTGAGACTTGGACCAGCTAATCCCTATGGTTTGACGGAAAAACTGGCCCAGAAAAGCCAAAATCATTAAGTTGGGGCCCAAAAACATAGTGTTTTGGGCCTTATCATTTAAGCTTTCACTAATGGAATTTATTCTAATTTATGGCTAATATGTATAACAATATAATAAAAATATTCATTTTTTTGATATTTTCAATATCAATTTATATTATATTTTATTTATTTAATTTTAAATAAATATTAAATAAATAATAAAAATAATAAGATAATCTTGTTTTTTATTAGTGTAATTTGATGCTGGGTTGATTTTCTTAGGTTTGACGGAAAATCAGTTTGTTTTCAATTGTCATTGAAATCTGTACCATTTTTTGGTTTTTCTTTCACTTTCATATAATAAGTTATATTGAAAAATTCAATTTTTAGCCATTTGATGAAAAATGGCATGTGGAACTTAAAAAAATGGTTTTTAGCTTAAGTTAATCATATATGAAACTAAGCTAATTGAAACAAATTTTTAATAAAAAATATTTAAAAATGAGTTCTGTCAACCAATTTTCCGTCAAACTGACAGAAAATTGGTTGACAGAAAAATAATTGACAGAACATCTTCCTGCCCCAACCTGACCCATTGCCAAATAAGGGCTTTTTTCATGTCCATTTAACACCATAGCCCAATAAATTATCAATCCAAGTAATCTATCTATGCTGTCCTAATAGGATCAGCCATGGGTACCAAAGAGCAACCATACCAAACCCCTTTTCACATGCCACCCCCTGGTGGCCTATCAATGGGTATAAATACCCTTTCTCTTCTTCTCAATAAAATATCTTGGATTGATTTCTTTTTCTCTTTTTTCTCCTGTAACTACAGCTTTTAGCACATTTACAACAATATAAATACTTGAAATATAGATTTTATATATAGCAAAGCTTAAATTTTTAAATAAAATCTGAATTAATAAGCTTTTTAAAATTGTGCATATATAATATAATTTATTATATAATCTCAATAAAGAATGTTTATTAGTATAATAAATTCTCTGTCAACCTACCCTTGGACAGGAAAAATTCTAGTTTTATATATGCTTGTAAGAATCAGATACCATTATAATAATTAAATTGAGAAATGTATTATTTTAGTTTTGGGGAAGATCTATTCTATTTTTCAGAATGAGTAAGATATCTTTAGTGACTTTGAATATTATTGAGAAAAGTACTAAACTTGCTTCATTCCTATTCTGGGTGCAGATTAAGCCAGGCCATAAACTAGCACGTAGTTAGTGATTTCTGTTACAATAAAAGTATCAAATCAATCTCTATGGATGGCACTTGATGTATTACCAGTTTTTAAAAAAATTGTTGATGAAAGTATTTCCTGAGCTACTAGATTTAGAGAGCCATTAGCTCTTTATTGTAAGGCCAAGCCTGGATAAATTTCCTAGCTGGCACTTGTCCTTACAATATGGAGGTATGCCTTTACTATCTTAGGCTATATTTGATGTTATGGCTCAGAATAACAGAGGTAATATAGCCCTTAAGGGGGCTTTTAGTTATTTATAATAGCCTAGTTCCGTTACAAAATGAATCTGGTCTATGCTTTTATCAAATTTGAAATAGGGCGCTATACATTAAATCCATTTATGGTCACTTCTAACGTGATTTCTGTCTATTTGGCCTTCAGCTCAACTAAAAAATTTGTTCTGTGCAAACAGCTTTCCCCGACCCACTCAAATTTATCTTTCCTTTTCTTTTACAATATTGCCTTCATGATTTTCACTGCATCAGCTATAAACATTAAATAGAAACACATTTTTGAATAAATACAATTTAAAGTATTAAGTCCAAGCTACAATGTTGAGCTACTGTATCCCCTATCAACGATAGGGAAGGATAGCTGGATTTTCAGGGTGACAATTCAATATCCTTGTTTGCTATCACTTTGAATTTTTCAATATAGATTTAAGACGGCTTCATCAGCCTTTCAAATCTTCAAGCTCCGTGATTATACCGGAAATAGCGCTTGGATAACTTTTTGCAATTATTAACTTCAAAACATATAATTAGGTCCTTTCTTCTATAGATTTGCAATGAACATGGTAAAAATACCTTGAATTCGGTACCCAGGAATAAATCATTAGATATGTAAAATACCCTTCAAAATATATTTAATTTCTGCCATAAGCAAATAACTGACTGGTAAGGATACTCCTATTGGGGGTGAAAACTTCCAATAAAACAAATATACTATTGGTCTTACCTTTTATGTAAGCGATTCGCCGATTTAAAATTCTTAGACTCACCGTTAAGCTGAAGGCCTGATTCGTGGGAAAGTTGGCCCAGTAAAGATGGTAATGATGTTGTCTTAAGAAGTACTGGATTGGTCATTGATTATAATCAGAATTAGCTACAAAAAGATAGCTTATTGCGAAGAAGAAGAAAATTGTTTGCCATAAATCTAAAATCCATATTAAATTGATCTACACGGATGGAATAGGGGTGTGATAGATGCAATATGCTTGCTATTTTGACTGAGGATAGAATTCTAAATTTATATGAGGTTGGATCAGATATTTTGGTTTTGATTTAGATTTAAATCTAAAACTATATTGTTAAGCCTTAAATTTACAGGCTATTTATCAATGGCTTGAAAATAGTGTAACTTTAAAAAGCAGGCGTGGCTTAAGATTAAAGGTCCTGGAAGAGATAATTAAATTTCTGAATTCATAATAAAATTTGAAAAAATACGGAATAGTAAACCTCAAATAAAGGATCAGAAAAAATTATGCAATTCATGGAAGAGAAATTGTATTTTCCTTTGTGTAGATGCTGAATCTCATACTTGAACTTGGGTAATTCAATTTTCGATTTTGTGCCTGACTTAAGCCGCAGCTATCTTAAATCAGCAAAGTAGAAATCACCCAAAGCCAGAAATAACTCAAATTTTGATAAAATGTCACAAATCCATAAATCCAGCCTTTAGTCGCAGGCTGTGAAAAATTAATTTTTAAAGGTAATTGAATGATTATATAAACATTTCAAGTTTTATTTACCTTAATAATTACAAACAAGAAAGTTCTGCCCGCATGATGCTTTTTTAAAATAAATGTTTTCTCTTTATAGTCGCAATAAAGCATGTAAGACACTTTTAAATGCCTTTTTTCTATCTTTTTACTGCAATTGTCTCTTCACAATGTAAGATGCAATTCCTTATTTTTTTGTTATATTTTTCTTGACACTTATTTTTCGAGCTTGGTTTATCCTTCTAGCTTTTTCACGAAATTTCTCTGGAAATAACTTTAACCAGCGACTTTTAAAAAAAGCTTAGATATGAGTCTTTTCTTTCTGGCTCTATCTTATCCAGGTCGCTTGGGTACCTTGCAAAAAGGTCTTAAGTCTACATTGCCTCAAAAAACTATCTCTTCTTCTTGGGCCTCCTATGCAACTCTTTCCAAAAACGTAGATTATACAAGCTGTGTTGCCAAAAATAATACTCATGCTTTGAGGAATAAACTACACTTGACTTTAAATTTTAAAACCCAAGTGGCCTGCTTTTCTGTTGCAACTCCAGTTGCTCAACCTAAAACCAAAGTGAAAAATGGTAATCGATTTTTTTATTTTAATGACTTTTCCTTCTGCGAGATTAAATTTGATAAAACAGTTAATGAAACTTGGTTTCGAGCCAATATCACGTTAAAGGCTATTAAACGATATCATAAAAATTGAATTGGGAAACCTTTTCTGTTTGAATGTTAAATACTTAAAAAATAATTAAAGTTTTTGATGTCAGACACTTTTATATTTGTAAGCTACCAAGGGTTAGCTTTTTACATCGGTGAAGCCTATCCTTTTTATTTTTCATAAGATATCTTTACATAATAATTTCTGTTTAGTTTAATTAGAACATTAACGGGACGAGTTTTATTCCATCTTATCTAAGTGCTCAATTCTTTGAAATAGGTAAAGATCAATTTCTTGAGCATGAGACCAACGATTTCAGCGAAGAGTCTAACATTTCTGGATGGGAATCCCATGAGAAAGAAACACTTGATGAAGCAGCCATCTTCGGGGGAAATCAAAGTCGGCAGCCCAAAAAAGCTGCAACACAAAAGCGTCAGAAGTCCAAACAAAAACCCAAAGACATGCCTTATGAAAGTCCTCTGAAAAGCATTCCGCTTAAAAGAAAAGAAGTTAAATACCAAAAGCTCAGTGCAGCGTCTTTCAAGTTTGAAGGTAAGTTTGCTTATGCAACTGCTAATAAAAAAGCCCTCAAAAGCCCCAAGCTTAAGGATGTTGCCAGCATCAAGTTTGGGCTTGACAGATGCCTTTTCAAGTAAGGTTTTGTTTTCCCTATTAATGATTAGTCCTGGCGTGACATACCTGCAAGACCCTCACACATCTATTTATAACTTTGACCCTTATCTTCAGAAGATTGTCGATGTAGACCAATTCGATTTCAGCAAGATTGTAGGCTACATACCTGCTGGCCGCGACGAGGTATTTCAAGCTATTAGCCCTTGCCAAATAATAGACTCTTATACAAATAGCTCGCAAACATAAGAAGAAATTTGTATCGACGACCTCCTCAACAACTCAGATGCTATGTCACCTCTACTTTATTATTTCGAATTGGAGACCATTCGATGCAACCTTTTTAAGCGCTCCGTATCAGCGCTTTTCTACTCAGTATTCTAAAACCCTTACCTTTCCGCCCTCGGTTCGGCTCAAGAAGCACAAAGGAGGTGTTTACTCAATTAATGCTGACAAAACTTTTGACAAAGAAACAACAGTTCTTTCACAGCTTGGCCAAGTGATGGAGCGCATGCTGACTATGAGCCCCGAGGAGTTCTCAAAGTATCTCATTAAGCCAACGTTGGCTGAAGAGGAGTCACAACCTCAAGAGATCCCCGAGCCAGAGATTTCTCTCTACAACTACAGTCTTACTAAGAATATGGTACTGAGAGCTCAGCTAGATTGTGCCGACAAAAGGCTACCGCGCAAGATCTATGACCTCAAAACCCGCGCTGCGCTGCCCATTCGCCTAGATCAGAGCAACTATAAGGTACTATATCTACCCTGTGTCTAACCTTCAGGATTATCTTTCGTATGACATAAAGACTCTCCATGGTGTCCATGAATCATTTGAGCGCGAATACTTTGACCTTATGCGCAGTGCCTTTTTGAAATACAGGTACCCATCCGTCAAATGAAATTTAATTGTTAGCTTCCAGGTTCGCATCGGCCAGATGGACGGATGTCTTGTAGCTTATCATAACACCGAAACTATTTATGGCTTTCAATACGTTAGTTTGCCAGAGATGGACCGTCGAATGTTTGGCAATAGCGTGATGGGCGATCAGGTCTTTGCTAATGTCACACAACTCCTTGAAAACATTCTCACTGAGATCACAGCAAAGTATACCGACGATGAAATAATGCTCACCTTCAAAACTGTCCAAGACTCTCTACTCCTTCAGATCTATGTTGAGGTCATCAACAAAGAACAGCCTGATTCAACGGAGCAGGATGATGAAATCTATGCTGTTGATCCACTCAATCGTCTAGCGAAGTATCAAGTTGTCTGTTTCTCAACTGTGAATGGAGAGAAACGAACCAAACCTGTATCACTCAATGAGATTCCCAATCTTGATGAATGGGAGGTTCACTATTGCCTTACCGAAGTATCGATGGATTCCTTGGATCTGTACAATGAATATCTTACTCTTCGCCATACCCAGGCCTCTTACTATGATTATGACAGAGAGGGGATGAGTGTCTTGCAGCGTTTCCGTAATTTGACCACCTTCAACAACGATAACCCATCCCCTCCTAAATCCAAGCCTGTTGTTTTCAAATCTTCTCACTAATAGTTGATACTCACTGGGACTAAAAATATAGAATTCGCGGCTTCAACCTTATTGATATATTTTTAATGAATATTCAAAAGTTAAACCTTTCAAGCTAAAAATGGATCATTCCTGAGGAATCGCCCTATAGCCCATTCACATTATTTCAATCCATGACGGTCTAAAAAAAGTAAACAGGCGGGTTATCTCTTTTTTTGTTCAGAATTAAGTTTACACATTTCAGTCAAAGGCTGATATTTGGTTCTTTTACGTTGCATTAAACCTGCAATGCCATATCAATATGTTCTATAAGAAGTTGTAAATCATGCCCAGTGATTCCCATCTAATGCCTTTTTACTTGGATTCTAATCCCAATGATGTAACTTTACTGTTTTAGTAGGCATCAGAAATCTACAGACCAAGAGATCAATAATCAACCATGGGAAATCCTAAGCATTCTAATATTAGAAAAGTACAGGAGAACCTGTGACTTGGGTGTTTCTTTATGGCCTGGGTTTATTTGTTGTGTGTTCATCAGATGCCAGAAGTCTGACTAGCCCAAGGCCTGAAAGCAATGTGATGTTTTTTCTTACATCTGGATCAAGGTTTAATGTTATATATACTATCATATAGAGAATTGTACTGTATGATGACTGTACTATTTTTTGTTCTAACTAATAATGTCAATTGTTGAGGGAGAGATTCAAGGGAAAATGTCATGCCTCAAAATCTTGATTAGTTTAAGAATGTCAAATTTATTACCTGCTTTCTGTTGTGTGGATTTGCAATGCATGGTTGAACGTCCAGCAACGTGTTTTATCTTATATTTTCAGTCAGAAGACTTTATATTTGTCTATTTATTATGATGCACCTCTTTTCACTTTAAATTGTTAGATTTTCCGCTATCAACAACTGACTTGAGTTTTGAAGGTTTCAAGTCTTGCTTTTCTGTTTCAGAGCCTCTAAAATAAGGATCAAGCTGGTCTGCTTGCGTTATATAAACCATTGAGAATAGTAGGCTATCACAAGCCAAAATTCTTGTATTTTCCCTTGCTTCAATCTTATATTTTCTTTATCTTTATATTTAGTTTTTAAGATATTATTTATCTTAAAATTATATTTTGCAAATTATAATCTGTAAATCCATCTTTCCTCTCAAAAGAAACCAATAGTTTATTCTTAGGTAGTTTTCTACCATGAACTTAGTTCAGGGTCATTCTGAGACCTTAGTTTCAGCATTATTAAATTTTAAAAGCCAATTTTACAATTATATGTTCCAATACTCCTATGGCAAGTATCCTGGCATTGATGTGCCTTTTGTAACCAATAGAAGCCTAATGAATACTTTAGAATATTTGATTAATTTAGGATTACTACAATCAATTACTCCCTTTGTTATGCAGTATAAGCTTTTATCTGGATTGCTAAAAAATAGGGTTGCAGTCAATTCCTACTTCTTTATACTTATTAAATTTGAATCCAAACACATTACATGCTTTGGTATATAACCTTGCACCCATATGGACAAGGCCTTACAGAAAAGACTCTGCTTTATTATAAGCCCAAAGAAGATACAGAATAAGAGATATTAGTCTTTATTCATATTAAGACCAGTGTATCTGCCCATATTATTCCAAGTTAGCTTAAAACACTAAGATAGAGACTAAAGTAGTATTATGGTGTCTACAACAGTGGGTCTGGCCTGAGAGGAGATGGTTTTTACAGGGAAGCATATTTATTATTCAGGCATTTCACAGCAGTTGTGTTCAATAAAGGGCATTTCTATGACTAAGCCTCTCCTTGGAGTGTTGCAACTGAAACTGGAATTTCAGTTGGCAATGTATCTTACAACACACAGGGGGCGTCCTTCAAATTGCCCCAACCCAAATCCATGGCACCTATCATTAAC
>CAKOGF010000069.1:0-26638 GCA_933228935.1 Pemphredon lugubris
TTTATACACTCTACATCCATTTTATCCACTCTACATCCATTTTTATGAACTCTACATCCATTTTATCCACTCTACATCCATTTTATCCTCTCTACATCCATTATTTCCACTCTACATCCATTTTTATTAACTCTACATCCATTTTATCCACTCTACATCCATTTTTATCCACTCTACATCCATTTTATCCACTCTACATCCATTTTTATCCACTCTACATCCATTTTTATCAACTCTACATCCATTTTATCCACTCTACATCCATTTTATCCTCTCTACATCCATTATTTCCACTCTACATCCATTTTTATTAACTGTACATCCATTTTATCCACTCTACATCCATTTTATCCACTCTACATCCATTTTATCCACTCTACAATCATTTTATACACTCTACATCCATTTTATCCACTCTACATCCATTTTTATGAACTCTACATCCATTTTATCCACTCTACATCCATTTTATCCTCTCTACATCCATTATTTCCACTCTACATCCATTTTTATTAACTCTACATCCATTTTATCCACTCTACATCCATTTTTATCCACTCTACATCCATTTTATCCAATCTACATCCATTTTTATCCACTCTACATCCATTTTTATGAACTCTACATCCATTTTATCCACTCTACATCCATTTTTATTAACTCTACATCCATTTTATCCACTTTACATCCATTTTATCAACTCTACATCCATTTTATCCACTCTACATCCATTTTATCTACTCTACATCCATTTTATCCACTCTACATCCATTTTCATCCACTCTACATCCATTTTATCCAATCTACATCCATTTTTATCCACTCTACATCCATTTTATCCACTCGACATCCATTTTTATCCACTCTACATCCATTTTATATACTCTACATCCAATTTATATACTCTACATCCATTTTTATCCACTCTACATCCATTTTATCCAATCTACATCCATTTTTATCCACTCTACATCCATTTTTATCAACTCTACATCCATTTTATCCACTCTACATCCACTTTTATTAACTCTACATCCATTTTATCCAATCTACATCCATTTTTATCCACTCTACATCCATTTTTATCCACTCTACATCCATTTTATCCAATCTACATCCATTTTTATCCACTCTACATCCATTTTTATCCACTCTACATCCATTTTTATGAACTCTACATCCATTTTATCCACTCTACATCCATTTTTATTAACTCTACATCCATTTTATCCACTTTACATCCATTTTATCAACTCTACATCCATTTTATCCACTCTACATCCATTTTATCTACTCTACATCCATTTTATCCACTCTACATCCATTTTCATCCACTCTACATCCATTTTATCCAATCTACATCCATTTTTATCCACTCTACATCCATTTTATCCACTCTACATCCATTTTTATCCACTCTACATCCATTTTATATACTCTACATCCAATTTATACAATCTACATCCATTTTTATCCTCTCTACATCCATTATTTCCACTCTACATCCATTTTTATTAACTCTACATCCATTTTATCCACTTTACATCCATTTTATCAACTCTACATCCATTTTATCCAATCTACATCCATTTTTATCCACTCTACATCCATTTTTATGAACTCTACATCCATTTTATCCCCTCTACATCCATTTTATCCTCTCTACATCCATTATTTCCACTCTACATCCATTTTTATTAACTGTACATCCATTTTATCCACTCTACATCCATTTGATCCTCTCTACATCCATTTTTATCCACTCTACATCCATTTTATCCACTCTACATCCATTTTTATCCACTCTACATCCATTTTTATCCACTCTACTTCCATTTTATCCTTTCTGCATCTATTTTTATCCACTCTACATCCATTTTATCCACTCTACATCCATTTTTATCCACTTTACATCCATTTTATCCATTCTACATCCATTTTATCCACTCTACATCCATTTTTATCCACTCTACAACCATTTTATCCACTCTACATCCATTTTATCCAATCTACATCCATTTTTATCCACTCTACATCCATTTTTATTAAATGTACATCCATTTTCTCCACTCTACATCCATTGTTATCCACTCCACATCCATTTTATCCTCTCTACATCCATTATATCCACTCTACATCCATTTTTATTAACTCTACATCCATTTTATCCACTCTACATCCATTTTTATCCACTCTACATCCATTTTATCCACTCTACATCCATTTTTATCCACTCTACATCCATTGTATCCACTCTACATCCATTTTTATCCACTCTACATCTATTTTTATCCACTCTACATCCATTTTATCCTCTCTACATCCATTATATCCACTCTACATCCATTTTTATCCACTCTACATCCATTTTATCCACTCTACATCCATTTTTATCCACTCTACATCCATTGTATCCACTCTACATCCATTTTTATCCACTCTACATCTATTTTTATCCACTCTACATCCATTTTATCCACTCGACATCCATTTTATCCACTCTACATCCATTTTTATCCACTCTACATCTATTTTATCTACTCTACATCCATTTTTATCCACTATACATCCATTTTATCCACTCTACATCCATTTTTATTAACTCTACATCCATTTTATCCAATCTACATCCATTTTATCCACTCTACATCCATTTTATCCACTCGACAACCATTTTTATCCACTCTACATCCATTTTATATACTCTACATCCAATTTATATAATCTACATCCATTTTTATCCACTCTACATCCATTTTATCCAATCTACATCCATTTTTATCCACTCTACATCCATTTTTATCAACTCTACATCCATTTTATCCACTCTACATCCACTTCTATTAACTCTACATCCATTTTATCCATTCTACATCCATTTTTATCCACTCTACATCCATTTTTATTAAATGTACATTAATTTTATCCACTCTACATCCATTTTATCCACTCAACATCCATTTTTATGCACTCTACATCCATTTTATCCACTCTACATCCATTTTATCCACTCTACATCCATTGTTATCCACTCCACATCCATTTTATCCTCTCTACATCCATTATATCCACTCTACATCCATTCTTATTAACTCTACGTCCATTTTATCCTCTCTACATCCATTATTTCCACTCTACATCCATTTTTATTAACTGTACATCCATTTTATCCACTCTACATCCATTTTTATGAACTCTACATCCATTTTATCCACTCTACATCCATTTTATCCTCTCTACATCCATTATTTCCACTCTACATCCATTTTTATTAACTGTACATCCATTTTATCCACTCTACATCCATTTTATCCTCTCTACATCCATTTTTATCCACTCTACATCCATTTTATCTACTCTACATCCATTTTATCCACTCTACAACCATTTTATCCACTCTTCATCCATTTTATCCAATCTACATCCATTTTTATCCACTCTACATCCATTTTTATTAAATGTACATCCATTTTCTCCACTCTACATCCATTGTTATCCACTCCACATCCATTTTATCCTCTCTACATCCATTATATCCACTCTACATCCATTTTTATTAACTCTACATCCATTTTATCTACCCTATATCCATTTTTGTCCTCTCTACATCCATTGTTATCCACTCCACATCCATTTTATCTAATCTACATCCATTTTTATCCACTCTACATCCATTTTTATGAACTCTACATCCATTTTATCCACTCTACATCCATTTTATCCTCTCTACATCCATTAATTCCACTCTACATCCATTTTTATTAACTCTACATCCATTTTATCCACTCTACATCCATTTTATCCACTCTACATCCATTTTATCCACTCTACATCCATTGTTATCCACTCCACATCCATTTTATCCTCTCTACATCCATTATTTCCACTCTACATCCATTTTTATTAACTGTACATCCATTTTATCCACTCTACATCCATTTTATCCACTCTACATCCATTTTATCCACTCTACAATCATTTTATACACTCTACATCCATTTTATCCACTCTACATCCATTTTTATGAACTCTACATCCATTTTATCCACTCTACATCCATTTTATCCTCTCTACATCCATTATTTCCACTCTACATCCATTTTTATTAACTCTACATCCATTTTATCCACTCTACATCCATTTTTATCCACTCTACATCCATTTTATCCAATCTACATCCATTTTTATCCACTCTACATCCATTTTTATGAACTCTACATCCATTTTATCCACTCTACATCCATTTTATCCTCTCTACATCCATTATTTCCACTCTACATCCATTTTTATTAACTGTACATCCATTTTATCCACTCTACATCCATTTTATCCACTCTACAATCATTTTATACACTCTACATCCATTTTATCCACTCTACATCCATTTTTATGAACTCTACATCCATTTTATCCACTCTACATCCATTTTATCCTCTCTACATCCATTATTTCCACTCTACATCCATTTTTATTAACTCTACATCCATTTTATCCACTCTACATCCATTTTTATCCACTCTACATCCATTTTATCCACTCTACAATCATTTTATACACTCTACATCCATTTTATCCACTCTACATCCATTTTTATGAACTCTACATCCATTTTATCCACTCTACATCCATTTTATCCTCTCTACATCCATTATTTCCACTCTACATCCATTTTTATTAACTCTACATCCATTTTATCCACTCTACATCCATTTTTATCCACTCTACATCCATTTTTTCCAATCTACATCCATTTTTATCCACTCTACATCCATTTTTATGAACTCTACATCCATTTTATCCACTCTACATCCATTTTATCCTCTCTACATCCATTATTTCCACTCTACATCCATTTTTATTAACTGTACATCCATTTTATCCACTCTACATCCATTTTATCCACTCTACATCCATTTTATCCACTCTACAATCATTTTATACACTCTACATCCATTTTATCCACTCTACATCCATTTTTATGAACTCTACATCCATTTTATCCACTCTACATCCATTTTATCCTCTCTACATCCATTATTTCCACTCTACATCCATTTTTATTAACTCTACATCCATTTTATCCACTCTACATCCATTTTTATCCACTCTACATCTATTTTATCCAATCTACATCCATTTTTATCCACTCTACATCCATTTTTATGAACTCTACATCCATTTTATCCACTCTACATCCATTTTTATTAACTCTACATCCATTTTATCCACTTTACATCCATTTTATCAACTCTACATCCATTTTATCCACTCTACATCCATTTTATCTACTCTACATCCATTTTATCCACTCTACATCCATTTTCATCCACTCTACATCCATTTTATCCAATCTACATCCATTTTTATCCACTCTACATCCATTTTATCCACTCGACATCCATTTTTATCCACTCTACATCCATTTTATATACTCTACATCCAATTTATATACTCTACATCCATTTTTATCCACTCTACATCCATTTTATCCAATCTACATCCATTTTTATCCACTCTACATCCATTTTTATCAACTCTACATCCATTTTATCCACTCTACATCCACTTTTATTAACTCTACATCCATTTTATCCATTCTACATCCATTTTTATCCACTCTACATCCATTTTTATTAAATGTACATTAATTTTATCCACTCTACATCCATTTTATCCACTCAACATCCATTTTTATGCACTCTACATCCATTTTATCCACTCTACATCCATTTTATCCACTCAACATCCATTTTTATGCACTCTACATCCATTTTATCCACTCTACATCCATTTTTATCCACTCTACATCCATTTTATCCACTCTACATCCATTTTTATCCACTCTACATCCATTGTATCCACTTTACATCCATTTTATCAACTCTACATCCATTTTATCCACTCTACATCCATTTTATCTACTCTACATCCATTTTATCCACTCTACATCCATTTTCATCCACTCTACATCCATTTTATCCAATCTACATCCATTTTTATCCACTCTACATCCATTTTATCCACTCGACATCCATTTTTATCCACTCTACATCCATTTTATATACTCTACATCCAATTTATATACTCTACATCCATTTTTATCCACTCTACATCCATTTTATCCAATCTACATCCATTTTTATCCACTCTACATCCATTTTTATCAACTCTACATCCATTTTATCCACTCTACATCCACTTCTATTAACTCTACATCCATTTTATCCATTCTACATCCATTTTTATCCACTCTACATCCATTTTTATTAAATGTACATTAATTTTATCCACTCTACATCCATTTTATCCACTCAACATCCATTTTTATGCACTCTACATCCATTTTATCCACTCTACATCCATTTTATCCACTCTACATCCATTGTTATCCACTCCACATCCATTTTATCCTCTCTACATCCATTATATCCACTCTACATCCATTTTTATTAACTCTACATCCATTTTATCCACTCTACATCCATTTTATCCTCTCTACATCCATTATTTCCACTCTACATCCATTTTTTTTAACTCTACATCCATTTTATCCACTCTACATCCATTTTTATGAACTCTACATCCATTTTATCCACTCTACATCCATTTTATCCTCTCTACATCCATTATTTCCACTCTACATCCATTTTTATTAACTGTACATCCATTTTATCCACTCTACATCCATTTTATCCTCTCTACATCCATTTTTATCCACTCTACATCCATTTTATCTACTCTACATCCATTTTATCCACTCAACAACCATTTTATCCACTCTACATCCATTTTATCCACTCTACATCCATTTTATCCACTCTACATCCATTGTTATCCACTCCACATCCATTTTATCCTCTCTACATCCATTATATCCACTCTACATCCATTTTTATTAACTCTACATCCATTTTATCTACCCTATATCCATTTTTATCCTCTCTACATCCATTGTTATCCACTCCACATCCATTTTATCCAATCTACATCCATTTTTATCCACTCTACATCCATTTTTATGAACTCTACATCCATTTTATCCACTCTACATCCATTTTATCCTCTCGACATCCATTTTTATCCACTCTACATCCATTTTATCCACTCTACATCCATTTTTATCCACTCTACATCCATTTTTATCCACTCTACTTCCATTTTATCCACTCTACATCCATTTTATCCACTCTACATCCATTTTATCCACTCTACAACCATTTTATCCACTCTACATCCATTTTATCCACTCTACATCCATTTTTATGAACTCTACATCCATTTTATCCACTCTACATCCATTTTATCCTCTCTACATCCATTATTTCCACTCTACATCCATTTTTATTAACTCTACATCCATTTTATCCACTCTACATATATTTTTATCCACTCTACATCCACTTTATCCAATCTACATCCATTTTTATCCACTCTACATCCATTTTTATGAACTCTACATCCATTTTATCCACTCTACATCCATTTTATCCTCTCTACATCCATTATTTCCACTCTACATCCATTTTATCTACTCTACATCCATTTTATCCACTCTACATCCATTTTTATCATCTCTACATCCATTTTATCCACTCTACATCCATTTTTATCCACTCTACATGCATTTTATCCACTCTACATCCATTTTTATTAACTCTACATCCATTTTATCCACTTTACATCCATTTTATCAACTCTACATCCATTTTATATACTCTACATCCAATTTATATAATCTACATCCATTTTTATCCACTCTACATCCATTTTATCCAATCTACATCCATTTTTATCCACTCTACATCCATTTTTATCAACTCTACATCCATTTTATCCACTCTACATCCACTTCTATTAACTCTACATCCATTTTATCCATTCTACATCCATTTTTATCCACTCTACATCCATTTTTATTAAATGTACATTAATTTTATCCACTCTACATCCATTTTATCCACTCAACATCCATTTTTATGCACTCTACATCCATTTTATCCACTCTACATCCATTTTATCCACTCTACATCCATTGTTATCCACTCCACATCCATTTTATCCTCTCTACATCCATTTTTATCCTCTCTACATCCATTGTTATCCACTCCACATCCATTTTATCCAATCTACATCCATTTTTATCCACTCTACATCCATTTTTATGAACTCTACATCCATTTTATCCACTCTACATCCATTTTATCCTCTCGATATCCATTTTTATCCTCTCTACATCCATTATATCCACTCTACATCCATTTTTATTAACTCTACATCCATTTTATCTACCCTATATCCATTTTTATCCTCTCTACATCCATTGTTATCCACTCCACATCCATTTTATCCAATCTACATCCATTTTTATCCACTCTACATCCATTTTTATGAACTCTACATCCATTTTATCCACTCTACATCCATTTTATCCTCTCGACATCCATTTTTATCCACTCTACATCCATTTTATCCACTCTACATCCATTTTTATCCACTCTACATCCATTTTTATCCACTCTACTTCCATTTTATCCTCTCTACATCCATTTTATCCACTCTACATCCATTTTATCCACTCTACAACCATTTTATCCACTCTACATCCATTTTATCAACTCTACATCCATTTTATATACTCTACATCCAATTTATATAATCTACATCCATTTTTATCCACTCTACATCCATTTTATCCAATCTACATCCATTTTTATCCACTCTACATCCATTTTTATCAACTCTACATCCATTTTATCCACTCTACATCCACTTCTATTAACTCTACATCCATTTTATCCATTCTACATCCATTTTTATCCACTCTACATCCATTTTTATTAAATGTACATTAATTTTATCCACTCTACATCCATTTTATCCACTCAACATCCATTTTTATGCACTCTACATCCATTTTATCCACTCTACATCCATTTTATCCACTCTACATCCATTGTTATCCACTCCACATCCATTTTATCCTCTCTACATCCATTTTTATCCTCTCTACATCCATTGTTATCCACTCCACATCCATTTTATCCAATCTACATCCATTTTTATCCACTCTACATCCATTTTTATGAACTCTACATCCATTTTATCCACTCTACATCCATTTTATCCTCTCTACATCCATTATTTCCACTCTACATCCATTTTTATTAACTGTACATCCATTTTATCCACTCTACATCCATTTTATCCTCTCTACATCCATTTTATCCTCTCTACATCCATTTTTATCCACTCTACATCCATTTTATCCACTCTACATCCATTTTTATCCACTCTACATCCATTTTTATCCACTCTACTTCCATTTTATCCTCTCTACATCCATTATTTCCACTCCACATCCATTTTTATTAACTCTACATCCATTTTATCCACTTTACATCCATTTTATCAACTCTACATCCATTTTATCCACTCTACATCCATTTTATCTACTCTACATCCATTTTATCCACTCTACATCCATTTTCATCCACTCTACATCCATTTTATCCAATCTACATCCATTTTTATCCACTCTACATCCATTTTATCCACTCTACATCCATTTTTATCCACTCTACAACCATTTTATCCACTCTACATCCATTTTATCCACTCTACATCCATTTTTATCCACTCTACATCCATTTTATCCACTCTACAATCATTTTATACACTCTACATCCATTTTATCCACTCTACATCCATTTTTATGAACTCTACATCCATTTTATCCACTCTACATCCATTTTATCCTCTCTACATCCATTATTTCCACTCTACATCCATTTTTATTAACTGTACATCCATTTTATCCTCTCTACATCCATTTTTATGAACTCTACATCCATTTTATCCACTCTACATCCATTTTATCCTCTCTACATCCATTTTATCCACTCTACATCCATTTTATCCACTCTACAACCATTTTATCCACTCTACATCCATTTTATCCACTCTACATCCATTTTTATGAACTCTACATCCATTTTATCCACTCTACATCCATTTTATCCTCTCTACATCCATTATTTCCACTCTACATCCATTTTTATGAACTCTACATCCATTTTATCCACTCTACATCCATTTTATCCTCTCTACATCCATTATTTCCACTCTACATCCATTTTTATTAACTGTACATCCATTTTATCCACTCTACATCCATTTTATCCTCTCTACATCCATTTTTATCCACTCTACATCCATTTTATCCACTCTACATCCATTTTTATCCACTCTACATCCATTTTTATCCACTCTACTTCCATTTTATCCTCTCTACATCCATTATTTCCACTCCACATCCATTTTTATTAACTCTACATCCATTTTATCCACTTTACATCCATTTTATCAACTCTACATCCATTTTATCCACTCTACATCCATTTTTATCCACTCTACAACCATTTTATCCACTCTACATCCATTTTATCCAATCTACATCCATTTTTATCCACTCTACATCCATTTTTATCCACTCTACATCCATTTTATCCTCTCTACATCCATTTTATCCACTCTACATCCATTTTATCCACTCTACAACCATTTTATCCACTCTACATCCATTTTATCCACTCTACATCCATTTTTATGAACTCTACATCCATTTTATCCACTCTACATCCATTTTATCCTCTCTACATCCATTATTTCCACTCTACATCCATTTTTATGAACTCTACATCCATTTTATCCACTCTACATCCATTTTATCCTCTCTACATCCATTATTTCCACTCTACATCCATTTTTATTAACTGTACATCCATTTTATCCACTCTACATCCATTTTATCCTCTCTACATCCATTTTTATCCACTCTACATCCATTTTATCCACTCTACATCCATTTTTATCCACTCTACATCCATTTTTATCCACTCTACATCCATTTTATCCTCTCTACATCCATTATTTCCACTCCACATCCATTTTTATTAACTCTACATCCATTTTATCCACTTTACATCCATTTTATCAACTCTACATCCATTTTATCCACTCTACATCCATTTTTATCCACTCTACAACCATTTTATCCACTCTACATCCATTTTATCCAATCTACATCCATTTTTATCCACTCTACATCCATTTTTATCCACTCTACATCCATTTTTATTAAATGTACATCCATTTTATCCACTCTACATCCATTTTATCCACTCTACATCCATTTTTATCCACTCTACATCCATTTTATCCACTCTACATCCATTTTATCAACTCTACATCCATTTTATCCACTCTACATCCATTTTTATCCACTCTACAACCATTTTATCCACTCTACATCCATTTTATCCAATCTACATCCATTTTTATCCACTCTACATCCATTTTTATCCACTCTACATCCATTTTTATCAACTCTACATCCATTTTATCCACTCTACATCCACTTCTATTAACTCTACATCCATTTTATCCATTCTACATCCATTTTTATCCACTCTACATCCATTTTTATTAAATGTACATTAATTTTATCCACTCTACATCCATTTTATCCACTCAACATCCATTTTTATGCACTCTACATCCATTTTATCCACTCTACATCCATTTTATCCACTCTACATCCATTGTTATCCACTCCACATCCATTTTATCCTCTCTACATCCATTTTTATCCTCTCTACATCCATTGTTATCCACTCCACATCCATTTTATCCAATCTACATCCATTTTTATCCACTCTACATCCATTTTTATGAACTCTACATCCATTTTATCCACTCTACATCCATTTTATCCTCTCGACATCCATTTTTATCCTCTCTACATCCATTATATCCACTCTACATCCATTTTTATTAACTCTACATCCATTTTATCTACCCTATATCCATTTTTATCCTCTCTACATCCATTGTTATCCACTCCACATCCATTTTATCCAATCTACATCCATTTTTATCCACTCTACATCCATTTTTATGAACTCTACATCCATTTTATCCACTCTACATCCATTTTATCCTCTCGACATCCATTTTTATCCACTCTACATCCATTTTATCCACTCTACATCCATTTTTATCCACTCTACATCCATTTTTATCCACTCTACTTCCATTTTATCCTCTCTACATCCATTTTATCCACTCTACATCCATTTTATCCACTCTACAACCATTTTATCCACTCTACATCCATTTTATCCACTCTACATCCATTTTTATGAACTCTACATCCATTTTATCCACTCTACATCCATTTTATCCTCTCTACATCCATTATTTCCACTCTACATCCATTTTTATTAACTCTACATCCATTTTATCCACTTTACATCCATTTTATCAACTCTACATCCATTTTATCCACTCTACATCCATTTTATCTACTCTACATCCATTTTTATCAACTCTACATCCATTTTATCCACTCTACATCCACTTTTATTAACTCTACAACCATTTTATCCAATCTACATCCATTTTTATCCACTCTACATCCATTTTTATCCACTCTACATCCATTTTTATTAAATGTACATTAATTTTATCCACTCTACATCCATTTTATCCACTCAACATCCATTTTTATGCACTCTACATCCATTTTATCCACTCTACATCCATTTTTATCCACTCTACATCCATTTTGTCCACTCTACATCCATTTTTATCTACTCTACATCCATTTTATCCACTCTACAACCATTTTATCCACTCTTCATCCATTTTATCCACTCTACATCCATTGTTATCCACTCCACATCCTTTTTATCCTCTCTACATCCATTATACCCACTCTACATCCATTTTTATTAACTCTACATCCATTTTATCCAATCTACATCCATTTGTATCCACTCTACATCCATTTTTATGCACTCTACATCCATTTTATCCACTCTACATCCATTTTTATCCACTCTACATCCATTTTATCCACTCTACATCCATTTTTATCCACTCTACATCCATTTTATCCACTCTACATCCATTTTTATCCACTCTACATCCATTTTATCCAATCTACATCCATTTTTATCCACTCTACATCCATTTTTATGAACTCTACATCCATTTTATCCACTCTACATCCATTTTATCCTCTCTACATCCATTATTTCCACTCTACATCCATTTTTATTAACTCTACATCCATTTTATCCACTTTACATCCATTTTATCAACTCTACATCCATTTTATCCACTCTACATCCATTTTATCTACTCTACATCCATTTTATCCACTCTACATCCATTTTTATCAACTCTACATCCATTTTATCCACTCTACATCCATTTTTATCCACTCTACATCCATTTTATCCACTCGACATCCATTTTTATCCACTCTACATCCATTTTATATACTCTACATCCAATTTATATACTCTACATCCATTTTCATCCACTCTACATCCATTTTATCCAATCTACATCCATTTTTATCCACTCTACATCCATTTTATCCACTCGACATCCATTTTTATCCACTCTACATCCATTTTATATACTGTACATCCAATTTATATACTCTACATCCATTTTTATGCACTCTACATCCATTTTATCCAATCTACATCCATTTTTATCCACTCTACATCCATTTTATCCACTCTACATCCACTTTTATTAACTCTACATCCATTTTATCCAATCTACATCCATTTTTATCCACTCTACATCCATTTTTATCCACTCTACATCCATTTTTATTAAATGTACATCCATTTTCTCCACTCTACATCCATTTTATCCACTCTACATCCATTTTATCCACTCTACATCCATTTTATCCACTCTACATCCATTTTTATCCACTCTACATCCATTGTATCCACTCCACATCCATTTTTATCCACTCTACATCTATTTTTATCCACTCTACATCCATTTTATCCACTCGACATCCATTTTATCCACTCTACATCCATTTTTATCCACTCTACATCTATTTTATCTACTCTACATCCATTTTTATCCACTATACATCCATTTTATCCACTCTACATCCATTTTTATTAACTCTACATCCATTTTATCCAATCTACATCCATTTTATCCACTCTACATCCATTTTATCCACTCGACATCCATTTTTATCAACTCTACATCCATTTTATATACTCTACATCCAATTTATATAATCTACATCCATTTTTATCCACTCTACATCCATTTTATCCAATCTACATCCATTTTTATCCACTCTACATCCATTTTATCCACTCTACATCCATTTTTATCCACTCTACATCCATTGTATCCACTCTACATCCATTTTTATCCACTCTACATCTATTTTTATCCACTCTACATCCATTTTATCCACTCGACATCCATTTTATCCGCTCTACATCCATTTTTATCCACTCTACATCTATTTTATCTACTCTACATCCATTTTTATCCACTACACATCCATTTTATCCACTCTACATCCATTTTTATTAACTCTACATCCATTTTGTCCAATCTACATCCATTTTTATCCACTCTACATCCATTTTATCCACTCTACATCCATTTTATCCACTCTACATCCATTGTTATCCACTCCACATCCATTTTATCCTCTCTACATCCATTTTTATCCTCTCTACATCCATTGTTATCCACTCCACATCCATTTTATCCAATCTACATCCATTTTTATTAACTCTACATCCATTTTATCTACCCTATATCCATTTTTATCCTCTCTACATCCATTGTTATCCACTCCACATCCATTTTATCCAATCTACATCCATTTTTATCCACTCTACATCCATTTTTATGAACTCTACATCCATTTTATCCACTCTACATCCATTTTATCCTCTCTACATCCATTATTTCCACTCTACATCCATTTTTATTAACTGTACATCCATTTTATCCACTCTACATCCATTTTATCCTCTCTACATCCATTTTTATCCACTCTACATCCATTTTATCCACTCTACATCCATTTTTATCCACTCTACATCCATTTTTATCCACTCTACTTCCATTTTATCCTTTCTGCATCTATTTTTATCCACTCTACATCCATTTTATCCACTCGACATCCATTTTTATCCACTTTACATCCATTTTATCCATTCTACATCCATTTTATCCACTCTACATCCATTTTTATCCACTCTACAACCATTTTATCCACTCTACATCCATTTTATCCAATCTACATCCATTTTTATCCACTCTACATCCATTTTTATTAAATGTACATCCATTTTCTCCACTCTACATCCATTTTATCCACTCTACATCCATTTTTATCCACTCTACATCCATTTTATCCACTCTACATCCATTTTTATCCACTCTACATCCATTTTATCCACTCTACAACCATTTTATCCACTCTTCATCCATTTTATCCACTCTACATCCATTTTATCCACTCTACATCCATTGTTATCCACTCCACATCCATTTTATCCTCTCTACATCCATTATATCCACTCTACATCCATTTTTATTAACTCTACATCCATTTTATCTACCCTATATCCATTTTTGTCCTCTCTACATCCATTGTTATCCACTCCACATCCATTTTATCTAATCTACATCCATTTTTATCCACTCTACATCCATTTTTATGAACTCTACATCCATTTTATCCACTCTACATCCATTTTATCCTCTCTACATCCATTAATTCCACTCTACATCCATTTTTATTAACTCTACATCCATTTTATCCACTTTACATCCATTTTATCCACTCTACATCCATTTTATCCACTCTACATCCATTGTTATCCACTCCACATCCATTTTATCCTCTCTACATCCATTATTTCCACTCTACATCCATTTTTATTAACTGTACATCCATTTTATCCACTCTACATCCATTTTATCCACTCTACATCCATTTTATCCACTCTACAATCATTTTATACACTCTACATCCATTTTATCCACTCTACATCCATTTTTATGAACTCTACATCCATTTTATCCACTCTACATCCATTTTATCCTCTCTACATCCATTATTTCCACTCTACATCCATTTTTATTAACTCTACATCCATTTTATCCACTCTACATCCATTTTTATCCACTCTACATCCATTTTATCCAATCTACATCCATTTTTATCCACTCTACATCCATTTTTATGAACTCTACATCCATTTTATCCACTCTACATCCATTTTATCCTCTCTACATCCATTATTTCCACTCTACATCCATTTTTATTAACTGTACATCCATTTTATCCACTCTACATCCATTTTATCCACTCTACATCCATTTTATCCACTCTACAATCATTTTATACACTCTACATCCATTTTATCCACTCTACATCCATTTTTATGAACTCTACATCCATTTTATCCACTCTACATCCATTTTATCCTCTCTACATCCATTATTTCCACTCTACATCCATTTTTATTAACTCTACATCCATTTTATCCACTCTACATCCATTTTATCCTCTCTACATCCATTATTTCCACTCTACATCCATTTTTATTAACTCTACATCCATTTTATCCACTTTACATCCATTTTATCAACTCTACATCCATTTTATCCAATCTACATCCATTTTTATCCACTCTACATCCATTTTTATGAACTCTACATCCATTTTATCCACTCTACATCCATTTTATCCTCTCTACATCCATTATTTCCACTCTACATCCATTTTTATTAACTGTACATCCATTTTATCCACTCTACATCCATTTGATCCTCTCTACATCCATTTTTATCCACTCTACATCCATTTTATCCACTCTACATCCATTTTTATCCACTCTACATCCATTTTTATCCACTCTACTTCCATTTTATCCTTTCTGCATCTATTTTTATCCACTCTACATCCATTTTATCCACTCGACATCCATTTTTATCCACTTTACATCCATTTTATCCATTCTACATCCATTTTATCCACTCTACATCCATTTTTATCCACTCTACAACCATTTTATCCACTCTACATCCATTTTATCCAATCTACATCCATTTTTATCCACTCTACATCCATTTTTATTAAATGTACATCCATTTTCTCCACTCTACATCCATTGTTATCCACTCCACATCCATTTTATCCTCTCTACATCCATTATATCCACTCTACATCCATTTTTATTAACTCTACATCCATTTTATCTACCCTATATCCATTTTTGTCCTCTCTACATCCATTTTTATCCACTCCACATCCATTTTATCTAATCTACATCCATTTTTATCCACTCTACATCCATTTTTATGAACTCTACATCCATTTTATCCACTCTACATCCATTTTATCCTCTCTACATCCATTAATTCCACTCTACATCCATTTTTATTAACTCTACATCCATTTTATCCACTTTACATCCATTTTATCCACTCTACATCCATTTTATCCACTCTACATCCATTGTTATCCACTCCACATCCATTTTATCCTCTCTACATCCATTATTTCCACTCTACATCCATTTTTATTAACTGTACATCCATTTTATCCACTCTACATCCATTTTATCCACTCTACATCCATTTTATCCACTCTACAATCATTTTATACACTCTACATCCATTTTATCCACTCTACATCCATTTTATCCACTCTACATCCATTTTTATGAACTCTACATCCATTTTATCCACTCTACATCCATTTTATCCTCTCTACATCCATTATTTCCACTCTACATCCATTTTTATTAACTCTACATCCATTTTATCCACTCTACATCCATTTTTATCCACTCTACATCCATTTTATCCAATCTACATCCATTTTTATCCACTCTACATCCATTTTTATGAACTCTACATCCATTTTATCCACTCTACATCCATTTTATCCTCTCTACATCCATTATTTCCACTCTACATCCATTTTTATTAACTGTACATCCATTTTATCCACTCTACATCCATTTTATCCACTCTACATCCATTTTATCCACTCTACAATCATTTTATACACTCTACATCCATTTTATCCACTCTACATCCATTTTTATGAACTCTACATCCATTTTATCCACTCTACATCCATTTTATCCTCTCTACATCCATTATTTCCACTCTACATCCATTTTTATTAACTCTACATCCATTTTATCCACTCTACATCCATTTTTATCCACTCTACATCCATTTTATCCAATCTACATCCATTTTTATCCACTCTACATCCATTTTTATGAACTCTACATCCATTTTATCCACTCTACATCCATTTTATCCTCTCTACATCCATTATTTCCACTCTACATCCATTTTTATTAACTCTACATCCATTTTATCCACTTTACATCCATTTTATCAACTCTACATCCATTTTATCCAATCTACATCCATTTTTATCCACTCTACATCCATTTTTATGAACTCTACATCCATTTTATCCACTCTACATCCATTTTATCCTCTCTACATCCATTATTTCCACTCTACATCCATTTTTATTAACTGTACATCCATTTTATCCACTCTACATCCATTTGATCCTCTCTACATCCATTTTTATCCACTCTACATCCATTTTATCCACTCTACATCCATTTTTATCCACTCTACATCCATTTTTATCCACTCTACTTCCATTTTATCCTTTCTGCATCTATTTTTATCCACTCTACATCCATTTTATCCACTCGACATCCATTTTTATCCACTTTACATCCATTTTATCCATTCTACATCCATTTTATCCACTCTACATCCATTTTTATCCACTCTACAACCATTTTATCCACTCTACATCCATTTTATCCAATCTACATCCATTTTTATCCACTCTACATCCATTTTTATTAAATGTACATCCATTTTCTCCACTCTACATCCATTGTTATCCACTCCACATCCATTTTATCCTCTCTACATCCATTATATCCACTCTACATCCATTTTTATTAACTCTACATCCATTTTATCTACCCTATATCCATTTTTGTCCTCTCTACATCCATTGTTATCCACTCCACATCCATTTTATCTAATCTACATCCATTTTTATCCACTCTACATCCATTTTTATGAACTCTACATCCATTTTATCCACTCTACATCCATTTTATCCTCTCTACATCCATTAATTCCACTCTACATCCATTTTTATTAACTCTACATCCATTTTATCCACTTTACATCCATTTTATCCACTCTACATCCATTTTATCCACTCTACATCCATTGTTATCCACTCCACATCCATTTTATCCACTCTACATCCATTATTTCCACTCTACATCCATTTTTATAAACTGTACATCCATTTTATCCACTCTACATCCATTTTATCCACTCTACATCCATTTTATCCACTCTACAATCATTTTATACACTCTACATCCATTTTATCCACTCTACATCCATTTTTATGAACTCTACATCCATTTTATCCACTCTACATCCATTTTATCCTCTCTACATCCATTATTTCCACTCTACATCCATTTTTATTAACTCTACATCCATTTTATCCACTCTACATCCATTTTTATCCACTCTACATCCATTTTATCCAATCTACATCCATTTTTATCCACTCTACATCCATTTTTATGAACTCTACATCCATTTTATCCACTCTACATCCATTTTATCCTCTCTACATCCATTATTTCCACTCTACATCCATTTTTATTAACTGTACATCCATTTTATCCACTCTACATCCATTTTATCCACTCTACATCCATTTTATCCACTCTACAATCATTTTATACACTCTACATCCATTTTATCCACTCTACATCCATTTTTATGAACTCTACATCCATTTTATCCACTCTACATCCATTTTATCCTCTCTACATCCATTATTTCCACTCTACATCCATTTTTATTAACTCTACATCCATTTTATCCACTCTACATCCATTTTTATCCACTCTACATCCATTTTATCCAATCTACATCCATTTTTATCCACTCTACATCCATTTTTATGAACTCTACATCCATTTTATCCACTCTACATCCATTTTTATTAACTCTACATCCATTTTATCCACTTTACATCCATTTTATCAACTCTACATCCATTTTATCCACTCTACATCCATTTTATCTACTCTACATCCATTTTATCCACTCTACATCCATTTTCATCCACTCTACATCCATTTTATCCAATCTACATCCATTTTTATCCACTCTACATCCATTTTATCCACTCGACATCCATTTTTATCCACTCTACATCCATTTTATATACTCTACATCCAATTTATATACTCTACATCCATTTTTATCCACTCTACATCCATTTTATCCAATCTACATCCATTTTTATCCACTCTACATCCATTTTTATCAACTCTACATCCATTTTATCCACTCTACATCCACTTTTATTAACTCTACATCCATTTTATCCAATCTACATCCATTTTTATCCACTCTACATCCATTTTTATCCACTCTACATCCATTTTATCCAATCTACATCCATTTTTATCCACTCTACATCCATTTTTATCCACTCTACATCCATTTTTATGAACTCTACATCCATTTTATCCACTCTACATCCATTTTTATTAACTCTACATCCATTTTATCCACTTTACATCCATTTTATCAACTCTACATCCATTTTATCCACTCTACATCCATTTTATCTACTCTACATCCATTTTATCCACTCTACATCCATTTTCATCCACTCTACATCCATTTTATCCAATCTACATCCATTTTTATCCACTCTACATCCATTTTATCCACTCGACATCCATTTTTATCCACTCTACATCCATTTTATATACTCTACATCCAATTTATATACTCTACATCCATTTTTATCCTCTCTACATCCATTATTTCCACTCTACATCCATTTTTATTAACTCTACATCCATTTTATCCACTTTACATCCATTTTATCAACTCTACATCCATTTTATCCAATCTACATCCATTTTTATCCACTCTACATCCATTTTTATGAACTCTACATCCATTTTATCCCCTCTACATCCATTTTATCCTCTCTACATCCATTATTTCCACTCTACATCCATTTTTATTAACTGTACATCCATTTTATCCACTCTACATCCATTTGATCCTCTCTACATCCATTTTTATCCACTCTACATCCATTTTATCCACTCTACATCCATTTTTATCCACTCTACATCCATTTTTATCCACTCTACTTCCATTTTATCCTTTCTGCATCTATTTTTATCCACTCTACATCCATTTTATCCACTCGACATCCATTTTTATCCACTTTACATCCATTTTATCCATTCTACATCCATTTTATCCACTCTACATCCATTTTTATCCACTCTACAACCATTTTATCCACTCTACATCCATTTTATCCAATCTACATCCATTTTTATCCACTCTACATCCATTTTTATTAAATGTACATCCATTTTCTCCACTCTACATCCATTGTTATCCACTCCACATCCATTTTATCCTCTCTACATCCATTATATCCACTCTACATCCATTTTTATTAACTCTACATCCATTTTATCCACTCTACATCCATTTTTATCCACTCTACATCCATTTTATCCACTCTACATCCATTTTTATCCACTCTACATCCATTGTATCCACTCTACATCCATTTTTATCCACTCTACATCTATTTTTATCCACTCTACATCCATTTTATCCTCTCTACATCCATTATATCCACTCTACATCCATTTTTATCCACTCTACATCCATTTTATCCACTCTACATCCATTTTTATCCACTCTACATCCATTTTATCCACTCTACATCCATTTTTATCCACTCTACATCTATTTTTATCCACTCTACATCCATTTTATCCACTCGACATCCATTTTATCCACTCTACATCCATTTTTATCCACTCTACATCTATTTTATCTACTCTACATCCATTTTTATCCACTATACATCCATTTTATCCACTCTACATCCATTTTTATTAACTCTACATCCATTTTATCCAATCTACATCCATTTTATCCACTCTACATCCATTTTATCCACTCGACAACCATTTTTATCCACTCTACATCCATTTTATATACTCTACATCCAATTTATATAATCTACATCCATTTTTATCCACTCTACATCCATTTTATCCACTCTACATCCATTTTTATCCACTCTACATCCATTTTTATCAACTCTACATCCATTTTATCCACTCTACATCCACTTCTATTAACTCTACATCCATTTTATCCATTCTACATCCATTTTTATCCACTCTACATCCATTTTTATTAAATGTACATTAATTTTATCCACTCTACATCCATTTTATCCACTCAACATCCATTTTTATGCACTCTACATCCATTTTATCCACTCTACATCCATTTTATCCACTCTACATCCATTGTTATCCACTCCACATCCATTTTATCCTCTCTACATCCATTATATCCACTCTACATCCATTTTTATTAACTCTACATCCATTTTATCCACTCTACATCCATTTTATCCTCTCTACATCCATTATTTCCACTCTACATCCATTTTTATTAACTGTACATCCATTTTATCCACTCTACATCCATTTTTATGAACTCTACATCCATTTTATCCACTCTACATCCATTTTATCCTCTCTACATCCATTATTTCCACTCTACATCCATTTTTATTAACTGTACATCCATTTTATCCACTCTACATCCATTTTATCCTCTCTACATCCATTTTTATCCACTCTACATCCATTTTATCTACTCTACATCCATTTTATCCACTCTACAACCATTTTATCCACTCTTCATCCATTTTATCCAATCTACATCCATTTTTATCCACTCTACATCCATTTTTATTAAATGTACATCCATTTTCTCCACTCTACATCCATTGTTATCCACTCCACATCCATTTTATCCTCTCTACATCCATTATATCCACTCTACATCCATTTTTATTAACTCTACATCCATTTTATCTACCCTATATCCATTTTTGTCCTCTCTACATCCATTGTTATCCACTCCACATCCATTTTATCCAATCTACATCCATTTTTATCCACTCTACATCCATTTTTATGAACTCTACATCCATTTTATCCACTCTACATCCATTTTATCCTCTCTACATCCATTAATTCCACTCTACATCCATTTTTATTAACTCTACATCCATTTTATCCACTTTACATCCATTTTATCCACTCTACATCCATTTTATCCACTCTACATCCATTGTTATCCACTCCACATCCATTTTATCCTCTCTACATCCATTATTTCCACTCTACATCCATTTTTATTAACTGTACATCCATTTTATCCACTCTACATCCATTTTATCCACTCTACATCCATTTTATCCACTCTACAATCATTTTATACACTCTACATCCATTTTATCCACTCTACATCCATTTTTATGAACTCTACATCCATTTTATCCACTCTACATCCATTTTATCCTCTCTACATCCATTATTTCCACTCTACATCCATTTTTATTAACTCTACATCCATTTTATCCACTCTACATCCATTTTTATCCACTCTACATCCATTTTATCCAATCTACATCCATTTTTATCCACTCTACATCCATTTTTATGAACTCTACATCCATTTTATCCACTCTACATCCATTTTATCCTCTCTACATCCATTATTTCCACTCTACATCCATTTTTATTAACTGTACATCCATTTTATCCACTCTACATCCATTTTATCCACTCTACAATCATTTTATACACTCTACATCCATTTTATCCACTCTACATCCATTTTTATGAACTCTACATCCATTTTATCCACTCTACATCCATTTTATCCTCTCTACATCCATTATTTCCACTCTACATCCATTTTTATTAACTCTACATCCATTTTATCCACTCTACATCCATTTTTATCCACTCTACATCCATTTTATCCACTCTACAATCATTTTATACACTCTACATCCATTTTATCCACTCTACATCCATTTTTATGAACTCTACATCCATTTTATCCACTCTACATCCATTTTATCCTCTCTACATCCATTATTTCCACTCTACATCCATTTTTATTAACTCTACATCCATTTTATCCACTCTACATCCATTTTTATCCACTCTACATCCATTTTATCCAATCTACATCCATTTTTATCCACTCTACATCCATTTTTATGAACTCTACATCCATTTTATCCACTCTACATCCATTTTATCCTCTCTACATCCATTATTTCCACTCTACATCCATTTTTATTAACTGTACATCCATTTTATCCACTCTACATCCATTTTATCCACTCTACATCCATTTTATACACTCTACAATCATTTTATACACTCTACATCCATTTTATCCACTCTACATCCATTTTTATGAACTCTACATCCATTTTATCCACTCTACATCCATTTTATCCACTCTACATCCATTATTTCCACTCTACATCCATTTTTATTAACTCTACATCCATTTTATCCACTCTACATCCATTTTTATCCACTCTACATCTATTTTATCCAATCTACATCCATTTTTATCCACTCTACATCCATTTTTATGAACTCTACATCCATTTTATCCAATCTACATCCATTTTTATCCACTCTACATCCATTTTATCCACTTTACATCCATTTTATCAACTCTACATCCATTTTATCCACTCTACATCCATTTTATCTACTCTACATCCATTTTATCCACTCTACATCCATTTTCATCCACTCTACATCCATTTTATCCAATCTACATCCATTTTTATCCACTCTACATCCATTTTATCCACTCGACATCCATTTTTATCCACTCTACATCCATTTTATATACTCTACATCCAATTTATATACTCTACATCCATTTTTATCCACTCTACATCCATTTTATCCAATCTACATCCATTTTTATCCACTCTACATCCATTTTTATCAACTCTACATCCATTTTATCCACTCTACATCCACTTTTATTAACTCTACATCCATTTTATCCATTCTACATCCATTTTTATCCACTCTACATCCATTTTTATTAAATGTACATTAATTTTATCCACTCTACATCCATTTTATCCACTCAACATCCATTTTTATGCACTCTACATCCATTTTATCCACTCTACATCCATTTTATCCACTCAACATCCATTTTTATGCACTCTACATCCATTTTATCCACTCTACATCCATTTTTATCCACTCTACATCCATTTTATCCACTCTACATCCATTTTTATCCACTCTACATCCATTGTATCCACCTTATATCCATTTTATCAACTCTACATCCATTTTATCCACTCTACATCCATTTTATCTACTCTACATCCATTTTATCCACTCTACATCCATTTTCATCCACTCTACATCCATTTTATCCAATCTACATCCATTTTTATCCACTCTACATCCATTTTATCCACTCTACATCCATTTTTATCCACTCTACATCCATTTTATATACTCTACATCCAATTTATATACTCTACATCCATTTTTATCCACTCTACATCCATTTTATCCAATCTACATCCATTTTTATCCACTCTACATCCATTTTTATCAACTCTACATCCATTTTATCCACTCTACATCCACTTCTATTAACTCTACATCCATTTTATCCACTCTACATCCATTTTTATCCACTCTACATCCATTTTTATTAAATGTACATTAATTTTATCCACTCTACATCCATTTTATCCACTCAACATCCATTTTTATGCACTCTACATCCATTTTATCCACTCTACATCCATTTTATCCACTCTACATCCATTGTTATCCACTCCACATCCATTTTATCCTCTCTACATCCATTATATCCACTCTACATCCATTTTTATTAACTCTACATCCATTTTATCCACTCTACATCCATTTTATCCTCTCTACATCCATTATTTCCACTCTACATCCATTTTTATTAACTGTACATCCATTTTATCCACTCTACATCCATTTTTATGAACTCTACATCCATTTTATCCACTCTACATCCATTTTATCCTCTCTACATCCATTATTTCCACTCTACATCCATTTTTATTAACTGTACATCCATTTTATCCACTCTACATCCATTTTATCCTCTCTACATCCATTTTTATCCACTCTACATCCATTTTATCAACTCTACATCCATTTTATCCACTCAACAACCATTTTATCCACTCTTCATCCATTTTATCCACTCTACATCCATTTTATCCACTCTACATCCATTGTTATCCACTCCACATCCATTTTATCCTCTCTACATCCATTATATCCACTCTACATCCATTTTTATTAACTCTACATCCATTTTATCTACCCTATATCCATTTTTATCCTCTCTACATCCATTGTTATCCACTCCACATCCATTTTATCCAATCTACATCCATTTTTATCCACTCTACATCCATTTTTATGAACTCTACATCCATTTTATCCACTCTACATCCATTTTATCCTCTCGACATCCATTTTTATCCACTCTACATCCATTTTATCCACTCTACATCCATTTTTATCCACTCTACATCCATTTTTATCCACTCTACTTCCATTTTATCCTCTCTACATCCATTTTATCCACTCTACATCCATTTTATCCACTCTACAACCATTTTATCCACTCTACAACCATTTTATCCCCTCTACATCCATTTTTATGAACTCTACATCCATTTTATCCACTCTACATCCATTTTATCCTCTCTACATCCATTATTTCC